>JAQQPU010008314.1:11356-36024 GCA_029168905.1 Artemia sp. Kazakhstan ARC1039 | reverse complement strand
ATAATTTCTTAAATGAAATTTCTGCATTATGTATCCATGAGGTAACTTCAAGAAAGGATTTGTTACTTATTTAGAATTTTGTCATAATTTCTTGAATGAAATGACTTTTTTTGTTTATCCAAGAGGCAAATTCAAGAAAGAATTTGCTACTTATTTACAATTTTTGATAATTTTTTAAATGAAATTTCTGCATTGTGTATCAACGAGGTGTATTCAAGAAAGTTTGTTACTTGCTTACAGTTTTTTCGTAATTTCTTAAATGAAATATCTGTATTGTGCATTCAGGAGGAGGATTCAAGAAACAGTTTGTTACTTACTTAGAATTTTGTCATAATTTCTTGAATGAAATGTCTTTTTTATTTATCCAGGAGGCGAATTCAAGAAAGAATTTGCTACTTACTTACAATTTTTGATAATTTCTTAAATGAAATTTCTGCGTTGTGTATCCATGAGGTAACTTCAAGAAAGGATTTGTTACTTATTTAGAATTTTTTCATAATTTCTTGAATGAAATTACTTTTTTTTGTTTATCCAAGAGGCGAATTCAAGAAAGAATCTGCTACTTACTTACAATTTTTTTTGATAATTTCTTAAATGAAGTTTCTGCATTGTGTATCCAAGAGGTGACTTCAGGAAAGGGTTTGTTACTTGCTTACAATTTTTTTGTTACTTGCTTACAATTTTTTCATAATTTCTTAAATGAAATTTCTGCATTGTGTGTCCATGAGGTGAATTCAAGAAAGAGTTTGTTACTTACTTACTTACTTACTTACTTACTTCCTTACTTACTTACTTGCTTACTTACATACCTACAATTTTTCATTCTGATACCTAGATTTTGACAATGTTATCCCATGTGTCTGACAATAGATGTACGCAAATTCCTTTTCTTACATCGTCGATGTTTTAATACACATTCTAAACGCTTGATATGCTAGCTTACTCTAAAAAATAATGAATACATAACAATGTAATATTTTTAATGAAATAGTGTTATGTAGAATATTCATACAAAAATATATTATGATACATTATTAATATCAATGATTAACTTTGGACATTTTGAATCTGTTCCATACAATAGTTCACCATGTTCTCTCTTGATATTGTAGTTATTGTCTTCTCTTAGTTCGTAATCAGTAGAATAATCATTATTCCATTTTGAATCATACACAATTTTTACTTGTGTCTCATGAAAAGGCTCAATATGCTTTTCGTCTTTGGTATTATTTGATTCATTGACTGTTTGATCGATGTCAGTAACGTTTGCTGGTGCTTTGTTTTTCATCGTTTCATCTTTATATTCCATAGTGATATTTTCTGACAATACCCTTTTTATTTTTCTGGCAATTTCACTGTCTATTATCACATTATTTTTACACAGGTAAGAGTTTAAGCACGTAGACAAGATATGGTTTATGATATTAGTAGCAGAGTAGGCCTTTCTTTTCCTCTTTGCTTTCATTTGAATGCTAATACCTAAAATCCGACGAAAGGTTCTATCAATAGGTAGCATGTTACCTATAGCACTAGCATGAAGATACCCCTCTTCATCAACTATTATTTTTATGTTGGCATTCTCTTTGAGTACTAACATCTCTGGAAATGATACTTTCCCATATCCACCATTTGTATAATTGAATTTTTTTGGTACTCCAAAGAAATTTAATTCCATAGTGTCATGACAACGCACGCATACGTTTCCGATAGTGCTACCACTTGTACTTGTTTCATAGTTCAAATACTTCTCCTTGTCAGCATTCAATGCTACAATAACACTAGCAAGTGAACACATTTCTAATGGGGGGTCATCCACATGTTCAATATGCACTTCATCTTTGCTATTATTTGGTTCATTAATTGTTTGATTAATGGTAGTGAAGTTTGCTGGCACTTTGTTTTTCATCGATTCATCTTTATATTCCTTAGTGATATTTTCTGCCAATGCCCTTTTTATTTTTCCGGCAATTTCACTGTCTATTACAACATTATTTTTACAAAGGTAACAGTTTCGGCACGTCGACAAGACATGGTTTATGATATTAGTAGAAGAGTATGCATGTCTTCTTTTGATCTTCCGTTGAATGCTAATACCCGAAAGTTGACGATGGGGTGTAACAATAGGTAGCATGTTACCACAAGCACTGGCAAGAAGATGTCCCTCTTCATCAACTATTATTTTTATGTTGGCATTTTCTTTGAGTGCTACCATCTCTGGATATCTCACTCTTGCATATCCACCATAAAAAAAGTTGAATTTTTTTGGTACTCCAAAGAAATTAAATTCCTTACTGTCATGACAATGCACACATACATTTCCAATAGTGCTACCATTTTTACTTGTTTCATAGTTTAAATACTTCTCCTTGTCAGCATTCAATGCTACAATAACATTGACATGTGAACACACTTTATTAAAATGTTCAATCTTCACTTTTTTAAAAGATATGACTTATGTGTTTATCGTTCTACTGCGTAAAAAATACTGATTTAATTCATGCAATAGACTAGGTAGTGTCGATATCCGGACATAGAATACCAGTGGGAAAGCCACATTGTGTCTCTGACCAATCACAGAGTACAATCGTTAGAGCCGTAAGCATATTTTGTCATTTTAAGATACGTACAAAAAAAGTTGAATAATTTCGAAGTTTAAAAAAAATAGTTTGTTTTCATGAAAAAAAAATATTGAATTAGAACCATCAGTCCTCATTATTATGAGTATCCGAAACTGGACTTAAGTTTCACATTTGAACCAGAGAATTGACCTAAGTTTCACATTTGAACGAGATAATTGTATTTTCCATAATTTTCTTACAGGAAACTAGAGTTTATGGTCAAAAACCCTTATTAGCTCAGATTCTACAGAAATAGTTTATTTTTCGATTCATACCTGGACTTAAGTTTCACCTATGAACCAACGAATTGTATTTTCCATAATTTTCTTACAAAAAAAACTAGAGTTTACGGTCAAAAACCCCTATTAGCTTAGATTTTTCGCTAGCAACTCGCCCTCCACTTTAACTTCGCTAATACATCCTTCTGCCAATCAACCCATCTCCCCTAAAACACTTTTCAGCCATTTCTTGTTAAAATTTTTATTTCAACTCATCCACACGGGGTTTTCGCTAGTAACTTGCCCTCCACTATAACTTCGCTAATACATCCTTCTGCCAATCAAACACTTTTCAGTCTAAAATTTTGTTTTTAATGTGCAACATGTAAAGAAAAAGCACATGGAATCAGGCAACCGAGTCTCTCAAACCCCTTAAAGCTCTTTTAACAGATACAAGAACTACTTATTTAACACAAAAACTTCATTTTTAATGAGCACTAAGTAGAGAAAAACCATACGGAATCAAGCAACTGAGTCTCTCAAACCCCTTAAAGCTATTTTAAAAGATATAAAAACTACTTATTTAACATAAAAACTTCGTTTTTAATGAGCACTAAGTAAAGAAAAACCACACGGAATCAGGCAACTGAGTCTGTCAAACCCCTTAAAGCTCTTTTAAAAGATACAAAAACTACTTATTTAACACAAAAATTTCGTTTTTAATGGGCACCAAGTAAAGAAAAATCACACGGAATCAGACAACCGAGTCTCTCAAACCCCGTAAAGCTCTTTTAAAAGATACAAGAACTACTTATTTAACACAAAAATTTCGTTTTTAATGAGCACTAAGTAAAGAAAAACCAAACGGAATCAGGCAACAGAGTGTCTCAAACCCCGTAAAGCTCTTTTACAAGATTCAAGAACTACTTATTTAACACAAAAATTGTGTTTTTAATGGGCACCAAGTAAAGAAAAACCACACGGAATCAGGCAATCGAGTCTCTCAAACCCCGTAAAGCTCTTTTAAAAGATATAAGAACTACTTATTTAACACAAAAATTTTGTTTTTAATGGGTACCAAGTAAAGAAAAACCACACGGAAAAGCCCTTATAATAGCATAGGAAGGAACATAAGCTCCTGGAATAGCATAGGAAGGGGACATAAACTCTTATAATAGCATGGGAGGGGACATAAGCCCTTAAAATAGCATGGGAATTCCTATACACGCAAACAAATAACATGGGAATTCCTATACATGCAAGCAAATAACATGGGAATTCCTATACACGCAAGCAAATAACATGGGAATTCCTATACACGCAAGCAAAATAACGTGGGAATTCCTATACATGCAAGCAAATAACATGGGAGTTCCTATACATGCAAGCAAATAACATGGGAATTCCTATACACGCAAGCAAATAACATGGGAATTCCTATACATGAAAGCAAATAACATGGGAATTCCTATACACGTAAGCAAATAACATGGGAATTCCTATGCCTGCAAGCAAATAACAAGGGAATTCCTATACACGCAAGCAAATAACTTGGGAATTCCTATACATGCAAGCAAATAACAAGGGAATTCCTATACACGCAAGCAAATAACATGGGAATTCCTATACACGCAAGCAAATAACATAGGAATTCCTATACATGCAAGCAAATAACATGGGAATTCCTATACACGCAAGCAAATAACATTGGAATTCCTATACATGCAAGCAAATAACATGGGAATTCCTATACATGCAAGCAAATAACTTGGGAATTCCTATACATGCAAGCAAATAACATGGGAATTCCTATACACGCAAGCAAATAACATGGGAATTCCTATACATGCAAGCAAATAACAAGGGAATACCTATACATGCAAGCAAATAACATGGGAATTCCTATACATGCAAGCAAATAACAAGGGAATACCTATACATGCAAGCAAATAACATGGGAATTCCTATACACGCAAGAAAATAACATAACCATTTCTTTTATTCAAATCCCAACCACAAATCAAGTTATCGTATATTGAACAACCTCATTGTGCAATTCTTATCAAAAACAAAAAGCTTTATACCCCTTTTTTCCAATTAGAGATAGCTTTAGCAACGACACATTCCTAACAAACTAGTCTTGACTAAAGGCAATTGTCCAAAAAATTCTATTAATGAACCCATGAAACGAAACCAGTCTGATAGCATCACACTAGGACCGGTATTGCGTACTCGTTCCTCTTTGAAAGATGTAATGACCTCTAGAATAGAATTACCTACCAGAAAAACCTGTTTGGTACGGGGGCGTTGTAGAATTCAATAGATCATCTCTACTGTAGGATTATAGAAAACAGAAAAACCAAACATAAAAAACAAGAATGTTGATTTATTGGATAAAAATGAATACGTGGCCTGACAACAACGAAATAATCTATAATTCGACCTAATTTCAGTATGGGGTTATGGGGAGGAGGAATTAAAAGGATTTTTGGAGAATCTTAATTGTTTGGGGGGGGGGGGGTGAAATGTTACTGTTGAATAGGAAACTTCCTTTTCTCTTTGTTCTTTTTTTTAAATGAAAATAGTCTGGATTTCAAAATTTACAGAAAACCGACAGATAACAAAAGATTTTTGTCTTATAGTTCCGGTCACGCTCGCCAAGTAAAAATTGGTTTGATCACTTCTTTAACTGACCAGATTTGTAGTATTTGCTCTCCAAATTTTTTTGAGGAGTTTTCTTTTCTAAGAAAAATACTAATAAGCAACATGCATCCAAAGTGGTTAATTAATGAGAATTTTTCAAAAAGAAGGATTTTAGATTTCCAAAGAAGTCTTAGAGACAACTCGGGAGAAGGATGTTTTTTGTTCCTCACCATATGTACCCGGGCTAAGTGAAAAACTGAAAAGAATTTTACAAAGTAATGATCTAAATGTAGCTTTAAAGAGTAATAATAGTTTGGATAGTTTTCTTAATTCTGGGAAGGACATAACTTCATTGGGGAAACAAAGTGGGGACTATCAGATCCCATGTACTTGTGGAAGCTCATATGTGGGACATACTAACCAGAATTTGGAAATGAGATTATTACAGCATAAAGACTCAATTTCTTCGGCTTTAAAGCACGATTCTAAGTTTGAAGATTTTACTTCAGCCCTTTCGGAGCATATCTTTAATTTTCCAGATCATTTTATTTTATTCGATAATGTCTCTTTGATTTCTAGGGGCCAGGGTTTAAAGCAAAATTTTCGTGAAACTCTTGAAATAAAGAAAATTTTATTCGAGTATATAGCTTTGAGTCGTGACACGGGTGAATTTGGGTTGAACTCTATCTACGATAATTTAATAAAATCTGATAGAATAAAGTTCAATCCACCCAATGTAGTTAACCTCTGTCCAAGTGTTATTTCATTGAACGCTAATGAACCGGATCCAAGAAGGTCAAAGACACTAGCTTCCACTTTGAAAAGAATTAGAGTATTAAACAAGTTTCTTGTCTGCAAAATGAACACGCAGAAATTTATGTGCAAAAATTCTCTTTTAACTTTTACAATTGCTTTTTCTAAATACATTTTTTGTTAGTTTCTGTAAAGTAAAAGTTTATTGCAAAAAAAAAATATGCGCCAATTAAACCCCTCAAAAATGGCGTCAGATCAAAATAAAAAGTCTACCATTGGAATCAGCAAGGTCGAAAACCTTGTACAGGGAAATTACAGTCCCCCTCCTTGAACAAAAAGGAAAACCACTTTTTTCCATCGGTACCACTGATCTGTCTCCCGTTTTTTTTCTTTTCTTTTCAACAGGCCTACCGTGCTACGAAAACATTATAGAGAGATGCTTAATCGCTCATTTCAAACCTATTACTCATATCTACGTTTATCCATTTAACAATCCGAAAGTGCCATATAGCACTAAAAACGGCACTTTTGGCGCCACTTCTTAATTGGAAGAGTTTGGAAGCATAAAACGGTACCATTGCAATAATTATGGTCCAAATCCCCTAACTGGAGGTTTATTATACCCCTCACATATACTCCCACTCCAGACCCTCTTAGTAAGTTTCATAAATCGCTTACTCATCTTAAAAGCAAAAGATTATTGCGAAAAAAAATTAAATAAAACTAAAAACTTTTCAACTGAAAATCTACAAAAAACTAAGCTTGAATCATCAACAGTTTTGAATTGAACCTTTAAACTTCACTCTGCGATGAAGCCTGTGTGCTAGTTCTAACGGCGGTAATTGAGAGGAAAGGACGTTCTTGCCCCCTTAGTTTTTTGCTCCTGCCTAGGTTTCGAAAAACAAGTTTTTGGGACATTTTATTGGAAAAGATACTTTTTTCATTAAACAAAATGGGGAAACAACCGAAAGTGCACTTTATGGGAATGTGCTATCAAGTCGAATTTATAAAGAGCGATTAGGTATAAATATAAGAGGTTAAATGAGCCCTTAAACAACTCTCTTTTGTTACAGTTACCTTCTAGTTTCTGATAGTCAGTAGGTGATTTACAAAGCCCTGTATTCATTATAGCTTTTTCTGGGGAATTCGGGGTTTTTTGTTCATGTAAAAAGAAACGTTCCTGAAAAACATGTATTGTTTTGTGAAGTATGGATGATGATTTCATCTTATAGACTGAAAGTTTTTCGTAGCTGTCAAGGTTGTTTTCAGTATTTTCTATAGGTATCTTATCTCCCCTAGATCGATGATAATTAGAAACTACATTAAAATAATTTTTCAACTGAAACTTAGGAGCACCATTAAAACTTAAAACGAACATATATTATTCCGTATAAATAAAAAAGATCATGGCAACGTTGTTTCTACATTAAATTTTAATCAAAAAAAGAAAAAAGATTAATTTAAAAAAACAAAGTTTTTCCTAGGGAAGTAAAGAGCGAAGTTGAAACTTAAAACGAAGAAAAATTATTACTTCACAGTCTATCTAACATATATTAATAAAACTAGTACAAATAAACCAACTATATATGTTTCCTTATGCTTTTAGGTTTATACAAAACTAGCGCTTTACTGAAAACACAAAAGTCAAGTATAAAAGACAGGATTATTGATTTAAGAGTCAAAATTGAGTATGCAGCCTGACAACATTAAACGAATCTATAAAGTTTTCCATAGTCTTACACCAGTTGTGACATTAGTAACTTTCAGTATACGATTAAATTATCTTAAAAACATAAGCGTAAAACTCAATATTATTTAATAACCGCGAAGTAATTTAACAGCATACAGAAATGTTGGATTGATTTATCAAGCAGCATGTTGCTCTCGCCAGCTATAACACCAATAGCTGGTAATATACAGTCTTAAATTTCAAGAAATATGCTTAAGTATCACTTGAAATGGAGATCAAATAAGACATAATATGAACTCTGGAAATCCGATTATTTCCATCTATACAAGAGTGAATTTCAAGCTATGATACAAATTCTAAAGCTAGTCTATAGTCCTAATATTATCAATATGGCCTTACTTGAAACTTGCGTACAAACTAATCATGACAGATTGTCCTTTTCAGAACCAAAACGAGAGCCAGTCATTGAACTGATGCATTGTGCAAAAGTGATACCAAATTAAACGTAAAAAAAATAAAGTTAGATTCTAAAATGGATTGTTACTTTGTCTTAAAAGGAATTGATCCTAAAAGGAATTGATAATATTTTCATTCGATAAATAGTGACCTTAATTGGTTTGCTTTTACTGTACCAAAACTCTTATACTATTTTGTGTTTTCAGTAAAGCGCTAGTTTCGTATAATCCTAAAAGCATAGGGAAACATAATTAATTGGTTTATTTGTACAAGTTTTATTAATATATGTTAGATAGGCTGTGAAGTAATAATTATTGTTTGTTTTAAATTTCAACTTCGCTCTTTACTTTCCTCGAAAAACTTTGTTTTCTTTTTAATTAATGACAGAATAAATGGAAAACATATAATTTGGGCTATATATTTGCACATTAGAAGGGGTTGGGGGTAAAGTATTTGGACAGTTTGAAGTTAAAAAAAAAACAATTCCAGCTTCATAATATGCAGAATAATTATACCTAACACATTTTACATGCTGACCACTACACTTTACCCCCATCCCCACAATATGCAAATATGTAGCCCAAACTTGCTTCTAAAGTGTTATATTTTCATCCTACTTAGGTATATTTCATTAGGACTAACCTAACTTCACTTCTTGAGTGTTGGCGGTATAATACATAAGTACCTCTGTAACTTACAGCCCTTTTCCCATGGACTATGGAGGTTATGTCATCACTAAAAGCCAAGTTATTGGACCTTATTCAGAAAATACATTTGCAATTGGCTAATATAAAACATTAAGTTAATCAAAGTTTCTATTATACAGAGTGACAGCATTAAACTACATTTGGTGAAGCTGAACTTTTGCGAATGGGATGAGGGGTAGGGGTACGTCAAGGAATAGTCATTTGGAATTATGAGATTCAATTATTTATTCCATGGATTTATTCGATAACAAAAACTCAGTACTGTTCTATTAACTGGGAGACCCGTAATTCCTGTGCTGAGGATTGCAAACAGTGATTTCTCACTGCGTTTACAATATATAAACTTCAGTTTTTTGGGGTTTAGGGGGAAAAGCTACCTAGGTTAAGTTAGGTTACGAATTTAAAACATGTTATGCTTTAACCCCCCCCCCCACCCCTCTAATGTGCAAATAGATAGCCAAAATTTGTTTCTAAACTATTATATTTTCTTCATATTTGTTTTATTTCATTAGCATTAACCAAACTTCACTTCTTGCGGGTCTATCAGCTAATAGAACACTACCAAACATTCGATATATTAAAAGTCATTTTGCGAGCCTCAACGTCGGCTGACCGTGTTAAAAGGGTTCGTAGTGAATTTTTCGAACGGACTAACGTGACTTACCAAGAGGGGTGGGAAAAAGAGTAGACGAGAGAGGCTCTTGTAAATCTTTAGTTAAGGGTATTGGACCATAATTTTTATAATGGTACCGTTTTATATTTTGAAGCTGTTCAAGTTAAGAAGTGACACCAAAAGTGCTGTTTTTAGTACTGTATGGCATTTATGGATGGCAGAACTGATAAAAAGCTCGTAAATATGACCAATAGCTTTCAAATGAGCAATTGAAAATCTCTCTAAGAAGTTCCGTAGGCCACTAGTCCCAGCTTTTCCATTTAAGACATGACACCAATAGTGGCATCTTTAGTGCTATTTTCCACTTGCAGATGGTGGATATTTATGGAAAAACTTTAGATATATGAGAAATAGCTTTTGTATTAACTATTAAACATCTGTCTCCGATAATTTGGTAGCCCGCTAGCCCCACCCCTTCAGAAATGGCACATAAGTGTCATTTTAGTGCTATATGGCACTTGCAGATGATGGAATTTATAAAAAGCACGTAGATATGAGAAACAGCTTTTGAATGACTTATTAAACATCTCTCTATGATGTTCTGGTATACCACTGGCCCTGAAAAAAAAGGAGATAGATCAATGCTACCCATGGACATTTAGTAATTTTCCTTGTTGTTCAGGTTGGGGGCTGCCATTTTTCTAGCAATACTTTTTTGACTCTGCTGATTCCAATGGTGCAGTGCTCGTTTTGATCTGATGCCGTTTTCAAGGGGTTTCCGGTTTTTTTCCAAATTACCATAAATTTCTTTTCGCAATAAACTTTTACTTTTAAGACGAACCGAAGTAATAGTTACCTTTGTCGAATCAGTATCAAATGGCAATTTTTTTCATTAGGCAGTTTGTTTCTAAACGAATTTTTTACTTTTGGTCTCAGCCGGATTCTTTTTCAGTTTTAGCGATTATCAGTAGTAACAGTGTTAAAGGTTTAAATTGCACAAGAATATACACTACAGTTTCACGTGCACACTTTAAAAAGCGGGCAAACCTATAAAGTGGCCAAACGAGTTTTGAAACTATAATCGAAATTGTATAACACAACCAGACTATTTTTTGCTATTAATATCAATTGCACAAGGAATTTCACAAGAATATACACTTCAGTTTCACGTGCACATTTTAAAAAGCGGGCAAACCTATAAAGTGGTCAAACACATTTTGAGAGTATAGTAGAGGTTGTATAACACAACCAGACTGGCTTTTGAGGCAACACCCTTTTTTAGGGCCAATCAGAGAGAGTGGAGGTTATTCTACATACGATAAGTTGATTGGTAATTGGATTCAAATAAAAGGAGTGATTTTCATTCGTCCTTGAGATTTTGTATATAACGAGCATGCGTTACGATTAAATTTTCATAATGTTTTAACACACCATGGATAGCATATTTGATATTATTGACTTTGAAGCTATAGCTACATCGATCTATAATGTGAGTTCAGTTCACTAATTTTTTTTATTTATTTCCAAATAAAATCATTTTACATACTCACCCATCCAGTAAATTCAAATTAAGGGCATACCCCCCCCCAGTACAAACTCTACAATATGATGATTATAGTCGATAGAAAAAGTAAAATACGCTCTTTTTTCCATTATATAAACCCCATCTTCCCTCCCCCCTCTGTTTACGAGTTTAATTCATTCATTATAAATAGTTCTTTCGTTCAAAATGTCATTTTCCCATTATTAAAATAGAGTGTGCTTTCTTTTCCGCTCTAGATTCAAACCATCTGTGTTTAATCCTGTTACAAAAAGGGACGATTTCAGAAACAGACTTCACACGCTTGTGTTATCGGCATAGATTAATGCTAGATGCGTTTGTGTAATTCAAGAAACTTTGAAAAAAAGATTGTTTTTGGTCAAATTAGCGTGACTAAGTCCTTTGAAATGCAAAGCACAAGTGGTGTTTGAACAATGTTGTCAATTCAAAATAGGGTCTAACGTTACAGTATACTAAAAAGTGGATGTTAAAATCGTACTGAAAATATTTTCTTGGAAAGAAATTTAAGTTTTGTATTAATTTTGGATTTTAGCTCGTCTTTAACAAACTTAGTCATAGTTAGTTGAAACTGTTCATAAATATCTTCATTTTTAGCCTAATTGCATAGGTACTAAAAAAACATTGAATATTTTTTCTGATTTTATGTGTTTTCGCAAGAAAATACCTCGCCTTTACCAAACTTAGCCATAGTTAGTTGAAACTGTGCATAAATATTTTAATTTTTAGTCTAATTGCGTTGGTACTAAAGGAACATTGAATATTTTTTTCTGATTTTGTGTGTTCTCGCAAGAAAATAGCTGGCCTTTAACAAACTTAGCCATAGTTAGTTGAAACTGTGCATAAATATATTCATTTTTTGTCTAATTGCATAGGTACTAAAGGAACACTGAACATTTTTTTCTGATTTTGTGTGTTTTCGCAAGAAAAATAGCTCGCCTTTAACAAACTTAGCCTTAGTTAGTTGAAACTGTGCATAAATATCTTAATTTTAGTCTAATTGCGTAGGTGCTAAAGGAACATTGAACATTTTTTTTTGATTTTGTGTGCTTTCGCAAGAAAATAGCTCGCCTTTAACAAACTTAGTCATAGTTAGTTGAAACTGTGCATAAATATCTTCATTTTTAGTCTAATTGCATAGGTACTAAAGGAACATTGAACATTTTTTTTTCTGATTTTGTGTGTTTTCGCAAGAAAATAGCTCGCCTCTAGCAAACTTAGCCATAGCTAGTTGAAACTGTGCATAAATATCTTAATTTTTAGTCTAATTGCGTAGGTACTCAAGAAACATTGAACATTTTTTTCTGATTTTGTGTGTTTTTGCAAGAAAATACCTCGTCTTTAGCAAACTAATTTTTCTTCCGTAAACTAATTTTTCTTCTGTAAATTCTGTGTACTAATTTTTTCTTCTGTAAAAAGGGGAATCGTTTTTCCAAACTAAATTTTTTCTTCCTTTTAAGGACAATTTTGAAGAATGCGTGCCTCCCACTCAAAAGAGAGCTAAAGCTAATGGCGCTACTCCAATGCAACAACTGGAGATAGCTGGCCCATCGAGAGCAACCCAAATCCCTTCCAGACCAGTGCGGCCTGCCCAAGCCCCATCCATGCCAGCCTCTATGCAGCCAGGTAGAAATCTGAAAAGAGAGTGGATGGCTGCTCACATGATGCTGAGCCCCGCTGCTCCAACCCCCCAAGCCAGTGAAATCGCAGCTGCCACCACATCTATGCTAGAAACAGACGTCACCGTCCCATCTATCCCCCATCATGCTTTGCCAGGACCATACGGCACTCAACTGCAGTCTAAATTTGGAAATGTAAGCATTTTACCTCTACCTTCTACCTGATTATAGAAATATCTACCTATTTCTTTCCGACTTTTTTAGTCTTTTCTTTTCGCCATTTTTTCAACACTAAGAGTGTGCGTCAGAGAAATTAAAATATTAATCCACCACCCAACCATTGTTTTAAATTTCTCTGCTCCCCTCGGAGATAGCTGAATATAATGTAATTTTTTTTATTGTCAAAGAAATCACTCTATTGCTTCTTTCTGAACTTTCTGGAGAGGGGTGGTGGCAAGTATTTAGTTAAAATAATGCTAGGAGGGGAAATTAAGTTTGGAGGAGGGGGTGAAAAATGAACAAAGTTTTTTTTAACTTTATAAAATAGTGGTTATTTCACATAGAAAATAAAACCCTTTTTTCTATAGATTAATGAACTAGCAGTGTCATCTTCATCAGGTCATGAAACATCCATTTTTGGTGAGCCTGAACCAATTCTCGCACCACCAATGGAGTTTAGAGATGAGCCTACACTAGTTCTTGATTATATGGAGTGACAGAGGGGTTAACTAAATTATTTTTTTGGGGACATGGCCAGCCTAGACGATTTAACTTTTGACATTGACATGGTGGAGGACCCGTAATGGACAGATAAATTTATGCGAGAGCATTTAGGTGATGTTAGTAGTAATAGTGCATCTGAACTGGGTCCTCATAAAGAAATTCCGTCACAGGACAATACAGGCTGGCTTGATCAGCTATCCCCAAACACCCTGGAATACATACTAACTGGCTTAGAGGATTTCATGCCACGACCATCTAATGCAATTGAACAGACTGGAGATGGTACTAGTAACAATTCTATGTCATCCCCCACCATTCTGGTTAATGATACAGCTAGTAGTAATAATGATATAGCAACATCAAAAGTATCCCCAATTCCAGATTTTTTCGTTCCAACTCTGCCTTGCACCATACAAGAGTCTACGGCACCAAATTTGGCGATTGATTCAAATCTCTAGAGTCAGGAAATATAATAACAGATCCCCTGGCCATTACACATTTATATACTAATAAGACTCGAGCCCTTCTTGAACAACAGATGGGGTTGTGGGGGGTAGGGGTCAGTTTAAAAGCATCAATAGCACTAAAAATATTTTTTAATGAAAGTGCGAGCAAGCTGTATTCGAAAATCTTGCACACAGAGATGTTGGCGATTCGCCCACATTTATAAAATCATGAGGAGGATTTTTCTAAATTGGGTTAATTGCATTCAAACTAAGTGGGAAAATTATAACGAGGGGGTAGTGCGTCAGTGGTTTTATTTATCGAAAGTTTAAACGGTAATATTTGTAAATTTAAAAAGGATTTTATTTTAGGAGGTGGTGGGGAGAGGGCTATAGTTTTAAAATATCATTCAGATTTAGAGGGATGTCAGGGAATACAACAAATCTGTTTCGATACGAGATTACAGTGTTTCAAGTATGCATTTTTAATTGCCACATACAGACCTCTTCAAATAGATGTATCTAAGAAAAAGTTGGATGAAATGGCAGTTACTGGTAGGGAAGGTTCAAAGTTCCCCATAGTAGATTTTAATTGTTTAAATGGTCAATTTCCTGTGACACTAAAAGGAATAGATATTTTCGAAAGGGCTAATGCACATTTAAAGATTGGTGTCACGGTGTTACAGTAAGAAACCGAATTTGAGGAGGGCGAGCGTTCCAATAAGAAGGGCGCATTATTTCCAGTGAGGGCTCCTTCAATTGAATCAGAGGAACATTGGGTGTGGCTTCTATACACGCCACCCACAGAGCCTGATTCAATTGGACATTTAAATCCAATTACCGATATTAGTAGGGTTCTAAGTGAGGGTAAAAATCGGAATGTACGTTATTATTGTCCGAAAGGCTTGTCCTGATTTTGGACTGATTTAAAGTTAAAGCATCACATGAAACACTGTAAACGTCATAGATACCAGGCTCTGGAGACGGTAAGCGGAGATAGAGCGATCTTACTTTTTAAAAATTTCCAAAACACGCTCCTACACAGCAATAAAATCGCTTTAGACTGCAAAGCAAAACTCACAGACGTGTACGATTCGTCAAAACCAAATCGCGTTAAAATACATGAAGCCATAGGGGTCTCTTACGCTCATGCGCAACGAGATTCCAATAATACCATGCAAGTGCTGGATGTAGTTGAGATGTTGGGTGACGGTGAAGACTGCATGCGCTCGGCGTTGGTCAGTCTAATCAAAACCGCGAACGGTGCAATTTCGCACCTTCGTTATACAAACTATCCTATGCTCCTATCACCAGATGACAGATTGGCCATTAAAAATCGTAAAATATGTTGGGTTTGCAAGGGGAATTTCATGAAGGTGTTGGGAATGGGGGAGGAGGAAGGTGATCCACCACGATCATTTGTGGCAGAAAATTACATCGGCGGGAGGAACTTTAGAGGTTTATCACATCAGTCGTGCAATTTAAACGTTAGACAGAAATATTTTGTACCTTTTTTATACACAATTCCAATTACGACTTAGTTTGTTCTACCGGCGTTGGTCCGCATTGCCAAGGGTGGAGTTGTAGATGAAGCATGGATAGATGGTTCTTTTTCATATAATATCATACCCAAATCATCGAAGAAGCTACTGCTGCTAGAATTCATGTGGAAAACAGTTGACAAGATAACACGTGCCTGACTAAAATCCGTTTTTTAGACTCTTTCAGCTTCTTCCCCAAATCCTTAAGTCAATTGATTCAGGTACAGAAAAGTGATATTTTTGATAGCTTCCCCCTCCTTAAAAAGCGCTTCCCCGATGATGAAGTGTAGGATTTATTAACGTGTAAGGATATATATCCATATGATTATTACAACTCTGCCTCGAGGCTAGATGAGGTGTCATTACCGCCCATTGAAACTTTATACAATTCTCTTACTGAGAGTGAGTGCACCACTAGCGACTACGAATTTGCTAAGAGGGTTAGGGCAAAGGGCGGATGTAAAAATGGTAGGGATTATTGTAAACTATACGTGGCAAGTGACGTACTCACTTTTATGGACATTGTGTGCTAAAATACGGAAAAAATTTATGGGGAATTTGGGTTGGATTTAGGTTATTATTTTTCCACTCCTCATCTGGTGATAGACTTGATACTTAAAATTAGCAAAGAAGAAATAGGTCTGATCGCCGGTGTGGATCAGCATCTGTTTGTAGAGAGACCAATGAGGGGTGGGTGTGTTTTTCACGGGGACCGTATCATGAAAACTGATCCGACCGGGCAGTACACCGATGAAAAGTCGGACGCAGTTTTTTTTTTATATGAAGTCTCTTTACCCATTGGCAATGTCTCACTACTGTTTTCCATGTGATAATTATAAATGGCTGGACAATCCGTGTGCTTCTAATTTCCCCGACATTGCTAGTGTTGAGGAGAATGGGGCACAGGGATGGTTTTTCTTAATATGACGGTGAAATACCCATGGAAATCCATGACTCGGTAAAAGACTTTCCGTGCATAAATAGAACGGTGGGTAGGGACTCTCTGAGACCCTACAATTTATCTTTAGTAGAGGATGGGAGTATGCACTGGGTACTTTCAAAACAAAAACTAATTGCCGACCTCAACCCGAAACAGAATATCGTTGTTCATCATGTGCTATTGAAATGGATGGTGTCCAATGGTTTCAAAGTCACAAAGATTTATAGAGCCCTCCAATTTGATCAAAAGCCTTTCATGAAAACGTTTATTGACACCTTTGTCAGTAAGTTTTCACAAGCGAAAACTAAAGTTGAAAAAGAAATCTATAAACTCATTTTGAACTCAGCTTTCGCTAAAATGTGCGAAAGCGTACGAAACAGAAGTCGATGTGACATTGTAACCGATCCCAAAGATTTTGCTCGAATCATTGCGGATCCAAACTTCACATCGTTCACAATCATAGACTCTAATATGGTGCTCCTACATCGCAAGAAAAGAAACATTGTTTTAAATAAAAATATTGCAGGCAGGAGTGCAACAACTGAAATATTTAAAAAGAACTCATGTTATCATTTTATTATAATATATGCAAGGTACAGTGGCCGATTGAGGGACAAGTTCAAGTGTACTATTGAGACACTGATGCACTCCTGTTAAAAGTCAAAACTGAAAATCTATTGAATGATTTGGAAAATGGCGAGTACATTAGCTCACGAATGGACTACACTAATTGGGATGAAACCCACTCCCCAGAGCTAGTTAAACGCCAGGCCCCAAATCAATTGTTAATGTTAAAATCTGAAACGGGTAGCGATCTGATATCCAGTGGTGTCTTTCCTGGGCCGTAGGTATACTGTGTGGAAACGCACAACAAGGATATCAAGCAAGTTTGCAAGGGGGTACCTACACACTTTATAAAAAATAATTTCGACATGAGTTTGTATAGAAACTGTGTGGAAGGTAGTTTAGTCCCAATAGTGAAAGTCATGGCGATTCGCTCTTTACAATTTAGAAATTATACAGTTAGAGTTGAGAAAAACGTCATGTCGGCCATATTGGACAAAGTCTATGTACTTGAGGATGGTGTGAAGGTACTACCACACGGTCACTATTTAATCTCAGACCGAGTTGAATGTGTAGACTACAGAAAACAACTCGGTCTACAAAAATTAACTTAAATTCATTAAAAAAGTAAAAATTGGGTGGGAGGGTTTTTTTGGGTGATGGGTATTTTTAAATTCTTTTTTTATCACAAACAATTTTCAATATGTGTGTGCAAGGCAGCGCAATTTCCACTATTTAATGCCCCCGCCCCCGGCCCGCCGCAGAGGGCCCCGCAGCGCTTCCCGGCTGCCGCAGCGGTCGTTTTTTTCCACCCCAGTGGGCGTCCCCCCCCGGGGGACCCCATTTCAAATTTAAAATGTTGTAAATAAAAGTGTTTGATATTATTTTAAGTGTGTGTGCATATTCTAATAAATGTTGTATAAGCCCTATCGTGCGAAAACCAGTGGTATTGATCACAAAAAGAATCATCTCAGGATTCTGCTGCTGCTGCTGCTGCTGGAACACAATTAAAGAAGGAGGAATTGGATTCAATTATATTGAAAATTGGAAATCTATTGCCCCGCTCATATCGTGAACGAAGTAAACGACTCCCAACTTATCTCATGGAAAGTCGTCAAGATCATATTCAAGTTGAGAGCAATGGGAAAGGGATTATAATTCAGGGCAAGATCTATAATCTACTTGATTTAATCTATGATATAGTTACAAATCGTAAAGGACTATTATCATTTGACGCTCATCTATAAAACTTTCATCACACAAAATAGCTCTTTTACCCTTGTTACCAGTAAAAAGGAGAAACAGAAAGAAAATGTGCCTTCCCGATCATAAAAAGGACTTGCTGCCTCGTTTGCTGTACAAATCTGCCTAGGTGTGGTTTGGCAATGAATGCCTGACGTGACCATTTGGTAACCGATCGTTAGCAACCTTGTTTGGGGTTAAACTAAAGCTCAGAATTAGACTAGTGATATCTCATTATAAAGATCGCATTCTTAGCTACAAAATAATATCATAATCAGGCTCTGAACTTACCAGAAACGTCAAGGTCATCGAGATCAAAATCTGCACCTTTCCTCTTTTTTGACATTTTATGTTTTGTCTAAACTTGGACACTCGCTCGACCGCTCGGGTAAAGCCTTGAGGGATAATAAATTCAAACGCGATAGAGCCAAGCAAGTGCTATCTAGTGGAAAAGAAATCATGGTTGTAACTTTGTCGAGTCGAGAGAAAAAAATAGGGGGCGAGGTGTATCCGTATGGTGACCACAGGCATGAAAGGGTTAAAAAAGAATTCGTGTAGTTAAGTTTTTTTGGAATTTGCACAGGAGGTTAAGCACAGAGTACAAAAGGGAAATATATGTATGAATTTAATTTTAGAAAGTGAGGTTGGAAAGATTATTAGCAATGCATAAATATTTATTTAGAACTAAACTCCTCCCGGTTATGTATTAAGGGTGTGAGCTGTGGGGTTTTAGAGAAAGTGAGGAGTTGGAGATAATACAAAGAATATATTTTAAGCGAGTTTTTAGGGCCCATAAATCCACTCACAGTGTTCTGCGGGAGGGGTATTTAGGACTAAGTAGGTTAAGAAACGATAGGTTAATAAGAATGGTGAAGTTTTGGATAAAAATTTTAAGAAGTAAAAATAGGCTAGCGAAAGAAGCGTATTTTAGTTATTTGGAGGATAGGATAGAGGTAGCGTGGCCACAGGAAATTGGGAAATTTTAGATGAAGTAGGATATTCGTATTTTTGGGATGAAGGTCAGGGATCAAATTCGGATACTGTGGTTGATAAGGTAAAAGAAAGGTTACACGAGAAAGGAATATAGCAGTTGCAGGCTCGGAAGGAGGGCTCGGAATCTCTGAGTCTGTATAGTACAGTGAAGGACACGTGGGGGAAGAAGTTTATTTTAAGTTGGGGTTGAAAGGGGAAGATATAAAATGGATTTTGAATTTAAGGGGAGGGTCAATTGATATTGGGGAAAGGGAGAGGAAATTTAGGGGTCGTAGTGTTAACCCAGTCCCTTGTCCCATGTTGGGGGAAGATGATGAGGATATTTTTCATTTTTTGGGGAATTGTAAGGAATTGGCGGATCTGCGAAATGGGTGTCTTTCGTTAGTAAAGTGGGTGGAAGGGATTGAAGGATCACGAGTTAAAATGACATTAAGGAATTTGGTTAAGTATGTTGATGAAGGGTTGATACATCGTGAAAGATGTATCTCTTTATAAGTATTTTCGTGAAGATTCATATATAAGTACGTTTTTTCTTTTTAATTTATTTGTGTTTTTTTGCGTTTTTTGTTGGTTTTGTTATGTTTATGTTCTGTTTTGTTTTGTTTTTTTCCCTATGGCCCGAAGGCTTTCTTTGGAAATACATACATACATAGATAATTTCTTAAACCACATTGGCCTGACATCACATAAAGAAAGAAGTTCTGGGGTTTTTATCCTTCTCTGACAAAGAGAAGGAAACAATTCATTCACTCGAAAAACAAAACGAACCAGTTTTCACCTATCGGGATAGGGTCTTTACCTTGATAAATTTGGGACCTGATAGTTTTTCTGGGTCTATAATAAGTGTAAATGTTATTTTTCCTTAGATTTTTTGAAATGTGGTCTGAAGTCCCTTTTGAAGATTTTGAAGATTTCAAAAAATCTAAGGAAAAATAACATTTAAACTTATTATAGACCCAGAAAAACTATCAGGTCCCAAATTTATCAAGGTTAAGACCCTATCCCGATAGGTGAAAACTCCGGTGTCTACAGAATTCCTTGATCGTGTGGTCTTTGGTATGTCGGAAGAACTGATCAGCGACTAACGGATTGATTAACTCAGCACTCTATTTCAATTAATAATATACTTAAAAAGCGGAAAAAACCAGAAAATTTCGACTCTGCCCTTGCAGAGCACATTTTTGGAAAACCAGACCATACTATTTTGTTTAATCAAGCTAGTCTTATTTCGCATGACAAAGGTATTGTCCAGCACTGCAGAGAAGCTGTTACAATTTATAAATACCAACATTTAGGTTTAGCTTTAAACAGAGATTCCGGTGATTTAAGAATAAACGAGTCATATTTCGGTTTTCTCAAAAGAGAAGCCGATACTTTAGTAATCCCTGAAATAAACCTTGAACCACTTTCCCAGTCATCTAACCAAACACGTGAACAACCCCTTAGGTCTCAAAGGGTGTCTGCAAGAAATGAATTAATTAAAATCCGAAATCAAATTACATAGTTCTCCAACTTATTTAATTGCTGGTTCGTTTTGTTTTTCAAGTGAATGAATTGTTTCCTTCTCTTTGTCAGTTGTTCGCTAGTATCCGTCGATGGCAGTTCATATTTTTTTGAATTTTGTGCAAATCGCGGATATTGGCGAATAACTTGCTTTTATGGTTGTTAGGTAGTTGGTTTTAATTCTTTTAATTTTTGGCTTTTATTGATATATCGTTCCGTTTCGCGCTGAAGAAGAGAGGCGTTTGTCCTCTCGAAATATTCGTTTTGTTTTTCAGCATCTTCATTTGGCCTATAAAAACCCCATTTTCGCTCGTTTTTCTTTCTTTATGACATGCATACATACATACATATACAAAAAAATACATTAGCGGTCATTACTCTTCCAAAATTCTTTCACATAGAAAACACATAAATGAATCACATGAATGAAACACTTCATTTAATCAATAAACTAAGATTTTCTTTTAATAAGCACATTTTCAAGACACATTGCTTTTCAACAGAGAAATTGCGGAAGTGTACTTTTTAACGCATCAGGAAGTAAAAACTCGTTTTTTTCCTAACATACTTTCCCTTATCACACGAAGCCCCTTGTACCAGCTCAAGTAATGGACCAAATGATCCTCCTCATCTTAAAGTATCTTTACAATATAAAATTTATCCCTTTCAATTAAAATACAAAACTGACCAGCATTCATTTGTTAATAGGGCTGATGATAGGTAGAATAACTTTTCGTCAGAAGTAGTGAAATCAACTGAAGAAATAGTTGAGTGTTAAATTAGTAGCAGCGGAGTACATGATATTGTAGTTATGTTTTTTATTGTTTAGATCCTTTTGAGGCTAAGGTAAATTATAATTTCTTTTTTGTGGATTTTTTTACCATCCCTCCTCCATATCATGCCGTAGTATTTGTAGGAAATGTGGTAATGTTAAGTTTTTTTTTGTTTATAATTGATATTAAATAAGTAATAACTAATTTAAGGATTTTCAAATGCAGGGATGTTAACATAACGTTTTATAAAAAAAAGTTTGTTGTCCCATAGGCTTTCCTTTTTGTTTATGCATTGTTTTTTTTTCAATTATTTTTCTCTCTTTCTGTCCCACTTCCTTGTATCTAGTTTTGTGATTTATGTTGCTCCAAGTACACTTACTTTATAAGCGATAACCATTGTAAGCTTTTATTCATTCAATGCAGTAATTAAAAACAAAAATACAATTAATACACCAATTAATGATTTAATTCATTCAATTCTGAAATAAAATAAATAACTGTTCTTTTTATAGTGCATTGTGTCTGATAGTCTAACAAGATGTCAGATGCTGTGACAGATGGACCTTTCCAAAATATACCAGGAGCAGTCAAAATTGGTGCCTATGCAGGGAGGGGAATTGCCGTCTTTACTTCTGGTGGCGACTCCCAAGGTATATTGCTTGACTAGATCTTTTTAGCTGACAAGGGGTATCTGATTAACAAAGTTGGCATTTGAGCAATGGCTTTAGCCAGGGATGTACGCTCTGCAGGCGAGGACCCTGTGTGTACAAACCCTTCTATTCTTCTTACCATTACAATTTCCCCTATTATAATGTTCCACTGTTGCGACTTTTTTTTTAACCTAACCTTCAAACGAAATTCCTACGTCCGAATCAATTAAAAAATTAAATAAAACTGGTGAGCCTGTGAATCTGTATATCTCAACGAAAATATATGCATTTATAACCTTTAGTTTTTGCACACTGCACATCATTTAAACAGGCAAAACAAATTTTTTCGATTTTAAACGATTTGCTAAACCAATTCATGGAGAAGCAAAATTTTTATGTATTGAAATTTGTGGCGCCTACAATATTATAACGTAAGTGGGAAAGAGTTATTTTAAGATCTTAAGTAGAATAGACTAGTAAGTGTCCGGAACTCCCAGCCAATAAATTAATAATGCCTTTATTCTCCATAATAGGATAAAAAAAATAGTTGGATCAGATTGTCAATTATAATTGACGATCTGATACTCGTATGTGAATAAGTGCATTCATAAATGTTTAGATTTCAATGCACTCATTTACAATATATTTAAAGCTACTTCAGGAGATAAAATTGGGCACAAAGAAAGTTACAAATGAAGACAAGCATCGGTCAATCGAATCAAAAGATGGCACGATTGCCTTTTGAAGACTAATTGACGAGGTAAACTGTTGCGAATTTGGCCCCAGTGGTAATTCTGACAGATAATCAGGGAAAAAATCTCAGTGAGTGTCAGACAAGTGACATTTGAGGCAAAATATCATCGGTAGGTAATGATCATCCACCGTTTCTGTGAAATTCAATAAAATAATACAAATAACAAAAACACTTGAGGCTTCAAGAAAAGTCGTTTTTTGAAGCTGTGGGAAACATTTCGAGGGAGGATTATTTTGTGTATGGTGAAGAAATATCTATAGATGGTGCTCCCGTTCCGCTTATCTATCTTTGTTAGGTATTAGACCTCTCATGCTATAAATAGTTTTAGTTCTGCTGGAGTAACCTTAAAATGGAAGAATTGTTTTGAGATATATTTCGAAAATTATTCATTGCCAGGATGACGATTCTGTTATTATAAGTCCAGCTGTAATTTTTTCGTATTGTGACCTTTGATATTTTAAGACCTTTTGTGTGGGTCTTAAAAGTAGTGAATCGTAAACAACATCCAGAATTAGAGGACCAAGAAAAGCCCCCCGAAAGTAAAAGTTGCATCTGTTTGCCACTTTTGAACTGGCTGTTCTCAGAATTTAAGCAGAATGAGCTGAATCTAAGGATGCCTCAAAAGGACCAGTGATAAATTTACATTAATTGCTAATAACTAGTTTGGGCTCAAAATGTCTCTAAGGAGCATGATTTTACCGTGCTGCTTTCTTTCAGTGAAAAACATTTGATGTTTTAACTCTGTAATTGTCTATGAATTTTTACTTTTTTTTCTGGGATTCCCTATAAAGCTATGAATAACACAGTTTGCTATAGTTCAATTTAGTGTGGAACTTTGGAACGAAAGTCTGTTTTACTAAAAAGTGCTGAATTAAATGTGAATTAAAAAAAAAGGCAAATTTATAGGTGAATTAGAACAAAATGTTGGAAACATCTTCGCAAATCATAGATTTGGTCTAAAGGATGTAATTCTAGTTGGTCTAATTGAACTACTTTTGAACCTATGATTTTCTATTTAGGTATGAATGCTGCAGTACGTGCTGTTGTTCGATTTGGTATCTATCTTGGAGCAAAAGTGTATTTTATTAAAGAAGGTTACCAAGGAATGGTTGATGGCGGGGAAAATATAGTTGAAGCAACTAGGAGTAGTGTCTCTGGAATTATAAACAAGGTACGTAGCATTACCGATAAAAAGACATCTAAGTCGCAGTTTCAATTCTCACCTCAACTGAAGACTTGAAACCTTCTCGATGGTAGTATATCATAGGCAGTGCAACAGTGCTGCCTATGTAAAGAACGATGTCGGTACAGTGTTTTATTATTATTTTTTTTGCAAAAGGCAAATGCCCCCCCCTCCACGCTCATCATTTCCCGAAATACTTCCGATCAAAATTTTGAGGTAGCCATTTTGTTCAACGTAGTTGAAAGGTCTGGAAATTATGTCTTTGAGTATGACAACCCCCACAGCCCTCAGGACTAGGGTTCTAAGTTATGCCCTGGGGACACATAAGGTTTTTTTGTTGAAAGCATTGTCGTTGAAACCTCAAACAGGGCTCATTTTATTGGAATGGAAAGGAATAGTGCCCTTTTCACTAGTCGACAGTGATCAGAAGGCAAATTCCCCCCCCCCCCCCCCAAGCCCATCATTTCTCCAAACACTTCCAATC
>JAQQPU010008314.1:0-10956 GCA_029168905.1 Artemia sp. Kazakhstan ARC1039 | reverse complement strand
GCATGCGGCAGGTTTCTATATATGGATTCTCATTGTTTCTTACTTTCCAACCGCAGACAATTTGAGCCCTTTTTTTATATTATGACGTCACC
Source organism: Artemia sp. Kazakhstan ARC1039 (assembly GCA_029168905.1). Classification (NCBI taxonomy): domain Eukaryota; kingdom Metazoa; phylum Arthropoda; class Branchiopoda; order Anostraca; family Artemiidae; genus Artemia; species Artemia sp. Kazakhstan ARC1039. Next base: position 10,864 of record JAQQPU010008314.1, on the reverse strand, counting down.
ACAGGTTCGATACAGTCTCCCCGGGATAAATACGATTTCCTTCTTAAAATTGTTACCTATTTATATTTTTTCTTATGGCTAGAAATGTCAATTAGCCCGTTTAAAGAACAAAAATACTAAGTAGTCGATTTTGAGGTCGGGTCCCTGCAATGCTACGCAACAGGCGTGTAGATACTGATTCTCTTTGTCATTTATCTTTTAATCTCAGACGATATAAGCCTCTTCTTGATGTCATGGAGTCAACATAGGTTCGATACAACCACCGTGGAAAAAATACAAGTTCTTCCTTAAAGTTGTGATCTTTTTAGATCATTTTAGTGGCCAGAAATTTTAATATGCCAGTTAAGAAAAAAAAACAACTATGTAGCCGATTTCGAAGCCGGACTCCGGAACTCGGCATGTTGTAGGCTTTTATATATTGATTATTATTGTAAGTGGGAGCCTCCAAATGAGTCAGCAATGTTTGCCACTCTTTTTCTGATAAAATGGAGGGCTCCCCAGGGAACACATAGAACGTTGATGGGTCCCCCTGACTTGGAATAAAGGAATGCTATATTCTACGCAACAGTTGCGTAGTTTATGGTATTTTTGTAGATTTGTACTGAGCTTTGCGCCACATTTTGTTCTATAAAACTTATTATAAGGTGTTAAGGAAAAATCTTTTTGGTAAAAAAAGACTATGGGGTTGTGTCAATCCTAAAGACATTATTATATGTTTTATGGACTATTTTGAACAAAATCGCTATCTCATAATTTCAATCAGGTGCGTTTGGTGAAAAGAGGAGTTTTCAGGGAGAGAGGGGCCAAATGCCATCCATCACTTTTGACGCTTAAAAAAGAACCAGTACTTCCAGTTTTCAACAAAAATAAGCCTCTTCCAGAGTTAAATAGCCATCCCTTCCGTTAAAACCTTAAATGCACCGTGGCATAACTTACAACCCTCTCGCCTGGCCTCTGGTGGTTTGTATCAGCCCCAATAGCCTTGTTATATAATCTTTGGTTAATTTTAAATAAAGTGTCTGTCTCAAAATTTCTATTGGATTTGTTTCGGGAAAACACGACGTTTGGAGGGGGTAGCTGCCCTCTGATCATTTTGACTCTTGAAAATGGCACTAGAAATTCTGATCACCAATCCAGTGAGTCCCCTCCGAAGTATATGCGACCAGCCTTTCTTTAAAAAACCTTATATGCCCCCGGGGCTTAAATTACAACCCTTGCCATAAGAGCTTTGGGGTGGGTGTGTCTCCCTCAAAGACATACTTTCCAGACCCTTATACTAAAATGAAGAAATTGCTGTCTCGCAAATTTCGATTGGATATCTTTGGGGAAATGATGGGCGTGGTGCTTCTAACCGCAAACAATTTGAGACAATCTGCTGTCTTTTCATATCGCAGTCTTTTCAAAGATATTTGATTATTAAAGCAAGTCCGATTTCTATCAACTATATCTACAAAGCTTCAAACTTTTGGTTTTCTTTTTTAAGATTTTTGTATTGTTGTAATCTCTTGTTAAAATATATACAAATATTTTTGCAATTACTAACCACCGGGTCCCGGCACTTGACAAGCGGCAGGCTTTTATATATAGATTTTCATTGTCGCTTGTCTTCTAAACCCAGACAATGTGCTGCCTTTTCATACAGCAGTCTTTCAAAGATATTTGATTATTAAAGCAAGTCCGGTTTCTAACAACGATGTCTACAAAGCTTCAAATTTTGGCTTTCTTTTTTAAGGCTTTTGAATTGTTATAATCCCTTAGTTAAAATATATACGGATATTTTTGCAACAACCAGTTTTTGCTCTTTACGCAATTCAATGTCGTTTCATACTGATATTTTCAAAGATATTTGATTATTAAAGCAGGTTCAATTTCTAACAACGATTTCTACTAAGCTTCAAACTTTTGGTTTCTTTATTAAGGTTTTTGAATTGTTGTAAACCCTTGTTAAAGTATAAACAAATATTTTTGCAATTACCAACCGCCAGGTCCCAGCACTTGAATGCGGCAGGCTTTTATATATAGATTTTCATTGTTGCTTGTCTTCTAAGCACAGACAATATGCTGCCTTTTCATACTGCATTCTTTCAAAGATATTTGATATTAAAGCAAGTCCGATTTCTAACAACGATATCTACCAAGCTTCAAATTTTGGTTTATTTTTTAAGGCTTTTGAATTGTTATAGTCCATTAGTTAAAATATATATGAATATTTTTGCAACTACCAGTTTTTGCTCTTTACGCAATTTAATGTCTTTTCATACTGATCTTTTCAAAGATTTTTGATTATTAAAGCAGCCTAGGTAAATTTGGTGTAGGAAAAGAAAACGGTAATGGATACAGACTTTTGCAAATTTGTATGTGTAACAATCTAGTTATAACCAATACGGTGTTTGGTCATAAAATGGCTCATAAGTTAACATGGTATTCACGTGATGGTAAGACAGCAAACCTTATTGATTATGTTATAGTAAACCGAAGACTGGCAGGATCAATCCAAGATACTAGGGTATATAGGAGTGCTGTTATTGATGTTAAAAGTAAAGATCAACATCTAGTAGTGTCAAGGGTTAATTTAAAACTGAAATATCGGAAGGGTAACTACCTCCCAGGAAGTTATGATGTTGGTAGGCTCCAGGATGAGAATTTGAGAGAAACTTTCCAGGAACAGTTAAAAACTAAACTTGAGAGTTTAAAATTTGATAATGTGGAAGATGGTTGGAATAATTTTAGAAAAATAATTTGTGAAGTTGCTGAAGGTGTATTAGGGAAGAAAGCTAGAACTGCAGCTAAGAATATTAGTGAAAAAGCTTTATGTTTAATGGAAAGGAGAAAGGACTTGTACAAGAATTATCCGAGTTATAAATCGTATGAAAACAAAAGAAATGTAAAGAAAGTGGAGAAAGCATTAAAATATGAACTAAGGAGGTGGGAAGTGGAGGCCATGAATAAAATTGCCGATGATGTGGAAGATGCAGCTAGACGGCATAATAGTAAAATTTTGTACTGCCACGTTAACAAATTGAGAGGGAGTAGTCAATCCAGACTTGTCCCAGTTAAAGATAGGAATGGGGTCGCAATTAGTGATAAAGAAAAAACTAAAGAGAGATGGGCCGAACATTTTGAGAACTTGCTTAACCGAGATAGAGTTGCAGGAAAAATATAGAGGAAAATGAAAAAGTTTGTGATACTTTGGATGTGAAGGAAGATTTGTTTTGTGAGGAGGAATTACCAACAGTACTAAAAGGATTAAAGAATAATAAGGCTCCAGGTGCTGATAGGGTGGTAAATGAGTTTCTTAGATATGGTGGCTCTGAGGTCAGAAATAAGTTATTGAAGATTATGAATATGATTTTTGAAAAAGGGGAAGTACCTAAAGATTTTAGCAAAACCTTAATTAAGCCACTTTATAAGAAAGGGGATAAAAGTGAGTGTGGTAATTATCGAGGCATTAGTCTGGTCTCTGTAGGTAGTAAATTACTTAGTAATATGATATTTTTTAGACTGAGAGATGCCGTAGACAAAGCTTTAAGAGAAGAGCAGTGCGGTTTTAGAAAAGGTAGAGGATGTGTCGACCAAATTTTCACTCTTAGGCTAATAATTGAGAAGTGCCCTAAGCTGGGCTGTGTTCTATCCCCCTTTATATGGATTATTTTGATGGAATTTGTTTTAAGGAGCACAGGAAAGGCAATGGGAGACCACGGAATCAAATGGGGAGGAAAAAGTCTCCTGGACTTGGATTATGCTGATGATTTAAGCATCCTAGATGAAAGTGTGAGCAAAATAAATGAAGTTTTAGAGGTTTTGCGAGTTCAGGGTGCTAGAATTGGTTTGAAAATTAATGTTAGGAAGACTTAGTCACTAAGGCTAGGAATAAGTGAAGATGAAAAGGTGACGTTGGGTAATCAAAAGATTGATCAGGTGGGCAGCTTCACTTACCTTGGTAGAATTATTAGTAAAGATGGTGGGAGCAGTGAAGATGTTAAAAATAGAATAGCCAAGGCTCAGGGTGTTTTTTCACAGTTAAAAAAAAAGTCTGGAAGAATAGGAAGATAAGTCAGCAAACCAAGATTAGAATATTAGAAGCTACAGTGATGACAGTGGTCAAATATGGCTCTGAAGCATGGACGCTCCGAAAAGCGGATGAAGATTTGCTAGATGTTTTCCAGAGAAATTGCTTAAGGATTGTTCTGGGTACCCGGCTGACTGACCGTAATTCAAACAATAGGCTATACGAAAAATGTGGTTCAATACCGCTCTCTAGGGCTATAATGAAAGAAAGGTTGAGGTGGTTAGGGCACGTTGTGCGGATGAAGGATGACAGATTGCCGAAAGTTGTTCTTTTCGGCCGACCATCTAGGGCTAGACGGAAAGCAGGTCGTCCCCGTCTGGGGTGGGAGGACGTCATAAAGAAAGATTTAAAGGAAATGGGAACTTCGTGGGCGGGTGTAAAAAGGGAGGCTTTGAATAGATTGGGGTGGAAGAGGATCGTGCGTAGCTGTGTTGGCCTCAGGCGGCTTGGTGCTGCGGTGAGTTGTTAGTAGTAGTAGTAGTAATGTCATTTCATACTGATCTTTTCAAATATAATTGATTATTAAAGCAGGTCCAATTTCTAACAACGATTTCTACTAAGCTTCAAACTTTTGGTTTATCTTTTTTAAGGTTTTTGGAATTGTTGTAATCCCTTGTTGAAATATATACAAACATTTTTGCAATTACCAGTTTTTTACTCTTTACACATATCAATGCCTTTTCATACTGCTGTCTGTACAAAGATATTTTATTATTGAAGCTAGTCCGATTTCTAACAAGATATGTACTGAGCTTCAAACTTTTGATTTTTTTTAAGGCTTTTGAATTGTTGTAATCCCTTGTCAAAATAGAAAATCATCGTTTGTAATTATTGCAAATTTTCGTTTTTTGGGCCATCCTACTGACATTATATAACTGGTTGCATTCAAAAAGGTTTTCTTTTTGAAGGTTTTTGGATTGTTGTAATCCCTTGCTAAAATATATACAAATATTTGTATATATAACTGTAAATATATTCAATTGCCAGTTTTTTGCTCTTTACGCAATTTAATGTCTTTGCATACTGTCCCCTTTTCAAAAATATTTGATTATTGAAGCTTCTCCGATTTATGACATTGATATGTACTAAGCTTGAAACTTTTGGTTTTCTTTTTTAAGGTTTTTGAATTGATGTATTCCCTTGTCAAAATATCGAATCATCATTTGTAATAATTGCAAATTTTTGTTTTTTGGGCCTTCCTACTGATATTATATGACTTGCTGCAGTCAAACCTATAAGCTTAATCACGTAGCGAGTGGATTTTATCTTACAAAAAAATAAAAAAATTAATTTTGTAATTTTCAGATATTTTTCTTGTTTGAATTGACACATTAAAATTATTGCTCAAGCACCGTAAATATCTTTGCAGTTTACATAATAACTTTAGCGATTCTGAACTGAACATAAATATTTTTTCAAATTTTTTTCATGTTTTACAAACACATCGCTTATCATGGGCAGCGCGCTACCGCTGCCTAAGTAAAGAACGATGTGGCCACAATGTGCTTTTTTTTCTTCAGCCGGGCACTTCGTATCGAAGGAGTTGTCGTAGAAACTTCGAAAAGGGCTCATTCGATTGGAAATTGGAGTGGATAGGGCCCTTTCTGATAGTCAAAAGTGATTTAATAGTCGAAAGGAAAGCAACTAGCCCCCCCAGGCGCATCATTCCCCCAAACACATCCAATCAAAATTTTTACATAGCAATTTTGCTCAGCGTAGTTGATTTCCAGATAGAAAATATGTTTTTGAGGAGAGTCCCCCACAACCCTCGGGGCAAGGGTTTAAAGTTATGCCCTGAGGGCATATAAGAACGATGTTGGTACAATATACTATGAATTATTTTTTACTTTAGAGCAGGGCACTTCATATGGGAGGGGCGTCGTAAAAACTTCAAAAGAGGCTCATTCGATTGGAAACTGAGAGTTCTAGTGCCTTTTTAATAGTCGAAAGTGATTGGAAGGCAACTAGCCCCCCCACGCCCATAATTCCCCCAAACACATCCTATTAAAATTTTTAGATATCTATTTTGTTCAGCGTAGTTGATTTCCAGATAGAAAATCTGTTTTTGAGGAGGACACTCCCCCACAACCCTAAGGGCAAGTGTTTTAAGTTATGCCCTGGGGACATGTAAGGTTTTTATAGAAGGCGTTGTCGTAGAAACTTCAAAAAAGGCCAATTTGATTGGAAATTCAATGGGCTAGTGCCTTTTTTAACAGTCGAAAGTGATTGGAGGGCAACTAGCCCTCCAATCACAAGTTGAAACTTTTTAACTTTCACTTTTTTAACTGTGAAAAAAACCCCTGAGCCTTCGCCATACTACTTTTAACATCTTCACTGCTCCCACCATCTTTAATAATAATACTACCAAGGTAAGTGAAGCTGCCCACCTGATCAATCTTTTCATTACCCAACGTCACTTTTTCATCTTCACTTATTCCTAGCCTTAGTGACTTAGTCCTTCTTAACATTAATCTCTTTTTAATTCTTTCCTTATGACCAACTGTGGCCCATTCCTATCTTTAACTGAACCAAGTCTGGATTGACTACTCCTGCTCAATTTATTAACATGCCAGTACAATATTTTACTATTATGCCGTCTAGCTGCATCGTCCAGATCCTCGGAAAATTTATCTATGGCTTCCCCTTTCTTTACGTTCCTTTTGTTTTCATATGATCTATCACTCAGATAATTCTTGTACAAGTCCTTTCTACTCTCTGTTAAACATCGAACTTTTTCACTAATATTCTTAGCTGCAATCCGAGCTTTCTTCCCTAAGACACCTTCGGCAACTTCACAAATTATTTTTTCTAAAATTATTCAAACAATATTCCACATTATCAAATTTATACTCTCAAATTTAGTATTCAGCTGTTCCTGGAAAGTTTCTCTCAAATTCTCATCCTGGAGTCTGCCAACATCATAACTTCCTGGGAGGCAGTTACCCTTCCGATATTTCAGCTTTAAATTAACCATTGGCACTCATGGGCGTAGGGAGGTGGGGGGGCAGGGGGGCAGCTGCCCCATAGACCTTCAAATTTACATTAGATATGGCTGAAAAGCAGATGGTTGGGAAAGCAGTTGATAAAAGGCCCTCCATCACACTATTGACTGCCCCCCTAGACAATATGCTGCCTACGCCCATGTTGGCACTGCTAGATGGTGATCTTTTTATAATAAATAACGGCACTCCTATATACCCTAGTATCTTGTATTGATCCTGCCAGTCTTCGGTTTGCTATAACATAATCAATAAGGTTTGCTGTCTTACCATCACTGAATACCATGTAAACTTATAAGTCTTTTTATGACCAAACACCGTATTGGCTATAACTAGATTGTTATACCAACAAAATTGCAAAAGTCTGTATCAATTTCTGTTTTCTTTTCCTAAACTAAATTTACCTAGGCTAGGATAGCCTACCACCTATCCATATTTCTACCAACCTTGACGTTAAAATCTCCTAGTAAGAACATCATATTTCTACATGGGACCCTGTCTATTTGCTCCTGTAACTGTAAGTAACATTCATCTGAGTCACAAGTATCTCCGTCAGTCGGTTCTACAGGGGCATATACTACTATAATAATAATAATAATAATAACAATTTATTTTTGACCCACTATACCGAAAATGAAGTGGAGTAACACAAGAAAAGAAAAAAAAACACAAAAATACATTTAACAACAACACAATAAATAAATATTACACCCAATACGCTGTGGCTACCCGGATAAGTGGGTGGTTAACACCCAAAGTAGCATAAATGTTCTCTTGAAGACGACTACTTTGTCTGACAAAACAGTTTACAATATCCGGAGCGCCAAAAATCCGCATCATCTTTCTATTACTGTATCTGTGAGGCAGATACAATAAAAACTTGCAATATCTGAAATACACAATTCTAATGTCGCTAATATCCCCTGGTCGAAACAGGATGTGAAGGCCGGCTGGGAAAAAAACCGCATGGTCACAAAAACTCGAGTACAATTTAGCCAATGCCTTTCCGTTGTATATTCCCCTGTTGGGGACAATTTTCGCATACCCCAGTTTCAGCTTCTCTTTAATATCACTCAATGCCCGGAAACGAAATAACGTAAGTGATTTGCAAATATTGATCCCAAGCCATCGGAAATATTCAACTCTTTTTACAGAAAATAAGCCACAATCAAGCGGCGTTGCTGAAGATTTTGAATTAAACACTAAATATTCGCATTTATCAGTGTTGAGGCTTAATCCGATTTCCCCTTACAGCCGCGATACTAGTAGCACAAACTTCGTTAAAGTAAACTTTTACCTGCTAACAAGCAGAAGATCATCCGCAAATGCAATATAGGAGACGTTTGACAACCCTGAAGAGTAAGAAAGCGGTATCATATTAAGAACATTCAATAAACAAGCTTTAAAAATATGAGGTGAAAGCACACCACCCTGACGGACCCCATATCTAATTGGGATTTCGCCAAAGGCCTGGAAACCCTGCCTCAACTGTATAAATGAATTCTGGTACCAAAACATAAGTACACAAATAACTGAACTATTCACACCCAAACGTGCCAAAGAAAACCATGCCTGAGAGTGACAAACAGTATCGAAAGCTTTAGATAGGTCAACACACAAAAGTGAACTTCCGTTTTTAAACGATGTGCTTCTTGTAACACTGTTGCAAGTATACGGTGGGCATGCTGGCATCCTGTACGCGACTTAAAACCAAACTGATTTGCGTCATAATCCACCTTATCTTGAATAAATGGAAGCAATACATATTCAAATAGTTTGCTTAAATTACACACTACAGTGATAGGGTGGTAGGATCCACAATTAAGCGGATCCTTCCCTCGCTTCAGAACAGAGGTAACAGTACCACACAGGAAAGAATCAGGCACTAGTGACCTACTAACACACATCTGAAAAAGTAGTTGCAGATGGCTAATCAACTCGGGAGAATCAACTCATAAATGTTCAACACAAATTCCATCCAAATCAACCGACTTTTAGTCTTTTAATAATAATTTTTTAATAATTTTAGTCTTTTAATACTTTTCACAACAGACTCAGCGCTAATAGGGATAATATCTTTATGGTGTAGTCTAAGCAGAATAACTGAATCAAGCAGTCTACAAAAACCGGAATGGACTGCACAATTTACTGTACTGAAAATTGTATAGTAATGACTAACCCATGAATCACCAGGAATTAAACTGGACGAAACAGACGGGTTTAGCTTACTAGAATTCACCACTTCACTCCATTGCCGAGGACTTTTCGAAAATTCCTTACCCTTATATCGGACGCTTCGCAAGTAAGATTTTAATTCAGATTTAGTTTTTCTTTTAATATTAAATACATGACCCGAAGTGGGGTGGCCACACGTATTCCATACCCGAAGCCAAATTTTTGCCGGATTTTTAAAAATTTTTAACTAAGGGTCCTCTTTCCATAAAGAGCTTCTAGTTTTCGAACAAATACGCGAAACAGGGACAGCAATGGCCTCGGCTTGCTTGAGGCAGGCAACAATCTGAGAATAGTAAGAATTAAGTTGTGATCGAGCATTAGGCGAGAGGACACTGGTACAAAGTAAATGGTAAGGAGCTGTCACAGATGAGAGCAGAGTTGCCAAAGTACAGATATATAATGTCCAGTTAGCTTTATTCCATTCACGCTTATTATACCATTTTGTGCCCCGTACAGAAGATTCACACTGATTCAGGCCAGAAGAATACGAAACAGAGATGGTAAAAGATAGGGGGAGGTGATCATAATCTCTTTGTTCATCATGAACCTCGACACTCGAGAATATCACACCAGCCGAGCAAATACAGTGGTCTATATCAGACACACATCCACTATTTTGAATATACGGAAAATATGCACTCTTAGCTAATATCTGATATCCATCTGGCATAGACTGAAGCACAAGATCAGACCAAGTTGACTCTCTATTTATGTTGCAATTTAGGTCTCCCACTATGATCCACTTATAGCTATGACTTTCAATATTCAGATGGAAATTCTTAAGAGAAGACACAATTTTTGTGAATTTATTAAGTGAGAAAACTGTTTTTTTGTCATGAGGTAGGTATTGATAATATCTAGATCTGTAATTCGAAGGGCAATAAAATTATCGCAAGAGTGTATGCACTGGGGAGAAAAGCACGAAAGTCTATTACTCACAAGACATGCAAGCCCTCCGGAAGGTCTGCCCCTCGTACGTCTGGCACTGGTTCTATACACTACATTAGTAGTAATGGTAATAATACTTACAACGAGGGTGTCTCCCCATATTGGTGCAATTAAAGGTACGAGGATGGTAGCAAATTACTATATACAATTAAAGGTACGAGACAGGTTGGATATTACTACAGTGTAATGACCGGAATTCAACCACCGTGAAAATGCGTGTTGATCTGTGTTAAAAGTACGTGATGTTTTCATGCTAGTGATTTTTTCAAGCTAGTGAGCGAGGATATAAAAAGTCTGATACCGAGTTAGTATCTCAGTCAATAAGTTGAATTTGAATAGTTTAAATTATTTCAAATTGGAGAAATAAACGTTCAAATATTTTGAGAATGAGTAGTTTCACACTATTACACCTCGAAGGAGCCGACAGTGATGTTATGAAGACAAGAGCCCCCAATGTAGCAGTTGAAATTGGAAAGGATTCCCGACTAACATTTGAGTGGGATGAGATGTGTGTGTATGTGTGTGTATGTGTGTGTATGTGTGTGTATGTGTGTGTATGTGTGTGTATGTGTGTGTATGTGTGTGTATGTGTGTGTATGTGTGTGTATGTGTG
>JAQQPU010008313.1:23021-36026 GCA_029168905.1 Artemia sp. Kazakhstan ARC1039 | reverse complement strand
TATTATATTAAATACCTAACCTAACCAACTCTATATATTAAATATTTAATTAAAAGATACCTGCATAGTAATTTATCTCAGTCAGACTAAGGTGATTATCTGAGAGTGCAGACAGAAAAACCGGTTTTAAACAGATCAAACTTCTTGAGTGTGGTTGGGATAACACGTAAGTACCCGAATGGCCATCAATGCACAACAAATTCAGATGTATTTTGTTATATATGATTTTTCTTTAATTGAACCCCTTTTGAACTTAACCTTAGATAAAGTTGCTTGAAATCGATACTTTAATAAGACAATTTCTTTTTGGAAAACTAAAATTGTGATTTAGAAAATATCTCATGTACACCCCCCCCTCCCAAGTATTATTGCTTATACTCAGGACTTCAGACCATCAGTTGGAGTACTATATAGATGTTTCTTGTTCTGAATATTTTAGACATTTTCAATTAGTGCCCCAACATTTAGTTTTTAAGCTGGAAATTTTTGTTGAAAGCCTCCGGACTCAGGTAATGCTCGCCGATTTTAACATTGGCATTAGACCCCATTTTCGGCTTTCTCTGTCATATTTGCATCTCATGTCTCCTTGACTCTTGCAGAATTTGATACGGTTACCCACTGAAGGACAGTTATTTATGCTCAACTGGCTAAGAAAATTTGCTGATGTGTATTTGCATATCAAACCAGCAATTAAAAATGGTCATGTTTTTATTAAGTTTTCTATGTGTCGGCAGTGTGATATCATACCAGAACAGCGTTGAAGTAAAAAAAAAAAAAAAATGCTGACATTATTTTGATATTTATATTCTGACCATGGATATTGTTTTAGCGTAAGATTTGACCGAGATTGCAGTGAAAACTAATGTTTTCAAAAGAGGTGGCACGGCAGGGCCGTATCCAGGATTTTTGTTCAGGGGGGTTTTTACTAATTTTTGACTTTTTTGGTTTTTTTTTACTATTTTTTTACTCAGTTTTCGACTAATTTTACCGATTTTTACCTAGGTTTTACTAATTTTCGAGTCGGTCAAACAATTTCGGGGGGGGGGGGGGGTTCAAACCGGGTAACCCCCCACCACCTGGATACGGCCATGTGGCACGGTGCTAATTGTTATCTTTGAAAAAGGTGTCAATACTAGTCGTAAATCCGTAATTTTTTTTTTTTATGTAAAAATAAATTACCACAAAAGCCTATTCTGATCTCTAAACAAGATAGAGTTCTCAAATATAAACACGTTATCACTGTTTCCACTACTTTCAGATTTTTGGTGTTATTTCGAAAGAAGGTTCATTTCTCCAAAATGTCCCCCAAAAATTTACGGTTTTGTTTCTTTTTAACATTCGTGTATTTAAGAACGCTAAATTTTGGGAGTATTTCGGAGAAATCAATTTTCTTTCGGGAAAATTTGCAAAAATTCTGGAAAATTCGGCGATTGTGAAAGCACTGTGTATTGTCCCTTTTTTTATCATCTAAAGTAAAACATTACTAGGTTGAAAAGTTTAACACATAAGTATAGTTTATAACAATACTGAATTCCCCATTAAAAAAAAAAACAAGAAAATAAAAACTTATTCTTTGTCCAATAGTAAATAACCTAATGAGGTCAGACAATCCCCATCTGTCCTTTTCTTGTAATCTGGTCTAACATCAAGTTTAAGGACACTCGTTCAAAACAATAATTTTTATAACATATGATAGGGTTTTATATCATAGATATTCCGATCTTAACTATTATAAATTACTAAATCTTCTATGTGTTTGTTATCGAGTTGAGAAGTCCTTAATATTAATCTCATACACTCTTTTTACCCTTTCCATTCTACTGACTCTTTGAAGTAACTTTTAAAAGATACTAAAGTTTTAGAAAGACCTCAAAGGTCTTTAATGAAGATCTGCAACGAAACGAAAGAAACAAGCTTTCAACAGAAAACTTGTTGTTTTGTCCCTTAAGAAATTTTGAAACTCTGGGTTTCTTTTTTTTATGTCTCACGGTTTATTTTAGATTATTTCATTTTTAATCTTTCCTTACGTTCAAAACAATTTTCTTTTTCATTTTTTTCAAAAAACGTCAAAACCTTTCATTTTTTCTGAATTTTTTTTTTTTTTACCCCAAAGAACCACCGAGAAAACAACCAAAATTTTTGGTTCTCAAAAAATGAAATGAAGTCTGTAGTATGTATGAATATGCAAGTATAATTTGACTAAAGAACAACACATTTGACTTGCGGTTATTTACTATTCCGGAAATTGTCGTAACCACCAAACGAATAATTACGAAGCAGGCCTAACTATTTACTGTTTACCTCTTGACCCAAAAATTTGACAATGCCAATTTAGTATACATTGACGAAATAAGTTACAAACATTTTTATTTTGCAGAAGAACCAAATTTCTTCATAAGAAACATAGAAATTAAGTTGAAAAACATTATAGGTACAGAAAGAGGAGTAAAAATAGAATGGTTATGAATTTATCTATAGGATCAGAGCAAAATGATATAAACTGAAGGATTTACAGATGGACTGGGGATTTGTTCACTTTCAAGAATCGTGCACACTATTTGAAGTGGTGATCTCAACAGGCACTGTATGACAGAAGTGTGTCACAGTCACTGTAACAGCGCTCTGAGATGTACACCACGTGACTGAGAGTGGGAATTCCCTCAAGATGTGCATACTCCAAGCTTTCAGGGAAGTAGAGAGTTTTTAGGCGTATTGTTGAGTCTTTTAGGGCAAAAAAGTCATCACTTTGATTTCCCTTTGTTTTATGCTCGTTATACCCTCTGCTTCAATTTATAACGGGTTTCCCTGGAATGCACATAGAGGTGGGTAAAACAGACAAATTAAGTTATTCGATCCCATAGTCGAAAGAGGCCGGACTGAATATGGTGGCCAATTGATTGTTCTGTAAAAAATGTAAAAGAAAACCGAGTAGGATAATACATGCCATTGAGGTAGCTATAAGGATAGCTGATTTTAAATGTCCAACTCCCTGGAAATTTATTGACACTATATAACTAATAGTTGGACTTCATTTTATTAGTAGCCTGGGTTGGATCCCAGTCATTTTATATCAGTAGATTTCTGAAAAAAGCGTGTTCTAATGAAAATGATTGGATGTAGTTTAATTGCTGTTTGAGATCTGGAAACCTTATTTGCCTGGGGTTTGATTTGATGTCGACAGCCTGTTTTTTTGTAACACCTTGACCAAGGGCTGTACTAAGATTTCGACATCGATCTGATTACGGCTTTGTCTTTTCTTTTAACTATATACTTTTCTTTTAACTATATTAATGATCATTTTCACCTTGAAAATAGTGAAGATAATTATGTTTTTTTTTCAATTTGTGGTTAATTACTTTCATTCTATGGTTTATTCCCACTGATATTTCTCACGAAAGATGTGATGCTATGCTGTGTCGGTTTTATTTTTTATGCACTAAAATCAAAGTAATTGGCTCAGTCAGGTTGTTCTTTGTATCATAAAGCCCTTCGTTTCTCTCAGGGACGTACGCAGGGGGGGGGGCTCCGGGCCCGGACCCCCTCTGAAATCTCACAATTTTTTTCATTTTCCCATAATTTTCTGATTTTTCTCACAGAATAATGGGTTTGAAGGATTTGGCCCCCCCGAAACAAATTGGGCCGCCCCGAAACAAATTCCTGCGTACGTGCCTGGTTTCTCTGTCTCTTCCCGCTATGCATTCTTAAACAAGTGGACCAATTGGGCTGAAATTTGGCTCTTGTTACCTTCTCTGACAGGAAACGGCAAAGACCCGCAGGAGGAGGGGGAAGGGGTAGTCAAGTTATTAACTCCAACACCTCCCCACCATTTATTGAGCTATGCTTCTACTGTTTTGTATGTATTTCATCTATATCAATGTTAAAGCATTGGTCTGGGCTTATATTAGATAATTAGGTATTTTGTAGGTACTGGTGCATTATGCGGGCCCATCGCTATAGACTTTGTCACCGAAACCAGTCACGAAACCCGTCAAACGGGGTATTTGCAAGAGACCGCTATAGATAAATGATCGCAAGGCTTTGGTTTCTCAATGAGTTGCAATATTTAAATGATTATTTTTTGGGGTTTAGGGGGGGGGAGGTACCTAGTTTAGGTTACGTATTTAATGTATGCTATGCCTTATCTCTCACCCCCTCTAATGTGCAAATATATAGCCCAAGTTTTTTTCTAAACTATTATATATTCATCCTATTTTGTTTTATTTCATTAGCATTAACCAAATTTGACTTCTTCGCTGTGTCCTCGTAATGCACCAGTACCATTTTGTATTTCAAAAAAGTGTATTTTGACGTTTATGCAATTACTGTAGCAAACTTTTGAAGTGAAATGCAAAGTGTGTAGAATGTAGATACCCCATTGTCCTAAGTGTAGTTACCGTTATATTAAATTCCTTCTATGGCATAGTAATTTGAAAAGTTTCCCTATAACCGCAACTCGTTATATATCATTGCCCAAACAAATTCGCCTTTACTTATTTAGACTTAAATCTTCCTATGACAGCTACAATATAGTTAGAAAACATTATGCTAATTCTTTCGACCACTTCTCAAGAGCTCAGAGCGAGAGATGATAATGTGTGAAGTTTATCGGAAGCGCTACGTTCATCTGAAGACGACTGGATAAATGCTACTTTTCATGACTGTCATGGTGTCATGGCATGGCTCGAGTGACTGGGGTCACATAGCTATTGCTCGCTCCGATAAGATACTTGCAGTTGAACTATTGTCGATTATGTCTGTATCAATCCCGTGTTAATGGAAAGGAGGCGTAAGCATTGGAACCCCTGAAGCTATATGCTCCATAATATTAAAGGCCCTGACCCTTATCTCTCCCTGCCTGACCTTGACATTGACTTCGTCCTTAATATGAATCCAATTTAAAGTTAATCACTTTTGATTTCTCATTCTATAAGTTATTTTATAACTATTATTTTCTATTTCTTTGAACAAAGAATATCTGTAATTTTTTTCTGTTTCTACTATTTGCAGTCTACGAGAAGCGTCTTAGTTTGCTACTGTTGTATTTGTATCCTTAAACAGCTTATGTCTTTCTAATGAATTTGTCCATTACTAATTCCATAGTTTGTGGTTGTCAGATCTCTAATTCAAACTTGTTCAGCTTAGATGTTATACTGTTACTGGTTTGTGCTGCAATTTTGGAATCAAGCTTAAAAATATCATGGTTGCAGCAAAACCTGCAACACAGTAAAGAGTGAACCTCGACCCGTAGTAATAAAAATTACAAAAGTCAGGATTTCTAAGAAAAGCTTCTTGAAATGTGTTATGTTTTCAATGAAGTACAAAGGATTCTTTAACCTCTAGAGCCTTGATTCCCAACTTTGGGCACAGGCTCCACCGGTGGGGCATGGCAATATTTTGGTGGGTCATAGGCAGGACGTGCACTCTTCGGCTGAATGGTCGTAGAGAGGTGGTTAAGAACTCATTTGGAAGGTAAAGTTTACATCTTCATACTTTCATAAATCAACACTGATACTCCTCGTTAAACTCCTCTTTTTAACCATCTTGTGCCGAAAAACAAAAATTTGGGCCCGGTAAGGGCCAAAATACGGTACTCCTACGTTAAACGCACTCTTTTATATAGTGCTAGTTTGGCTAATGCTAATGAAATAAAATAGAATGAATATATAATATTTTAGAAACAAATTTGGGCTATATATTTGCACATTAGGGGTGGGGGGTGGTGGCGCTGGTGGGTAAAGCATAACATATAGTATTGCGTAACCTAACCTATCCTAGGTACCTTTACCCCCCCCCCCCCCTAAACCCCAAAAACGACAGTTTAAATATTGTATACGCAATGAAAACCACGCTATACATTGTATTACCCTATAGCGGTGTCTTGAATTAAACCTGTTTTCGTGACTGGTTTACATTGCAGTATATAAAAGAGTGTGTTTAACATAGGAGTACCCAAAATACCATTTATTGAAAGCTTAATATAGCCAATCTACTTTATATTGGAACCTTTATATTAGTTCCACAGCTTTTGAGGGTATACTTTCAAGCGGTGGTGTATTCGTTTCTAAAGCTTATTCCATGCTTTCGCTATGGATACACGAGCAATCCTATAATAAAGTTCCCTTTTGTTTTGAAAGTAAAGGGCTGACCGTCGCAAATGAAGGTGGATAACTCTTTTTATCGAATAAATGAGGCATGTAGCCTATATAGATGAAAAAAGGGACATGAAATGTATTTGAACAAAATGAATTCGCTCAAATATAATTAAAGAGCGACTCCAAAATTGAAAATGCTCAGAATTTACCCTTAATGTAGCCTTATTAGCTGTAGCTCCCATATCTCACCCATTTGCAACGTGCAAGTGGTTGCTTACGATGTTCTGAAAATTTACTCCCGTTAAACAGAATTTCAACTACAAATGTTTTGTCGAAAAAAAGAAGTATTTTCAATCTCTCAACAAAACTCAAAATGAGCCCCAATAAAAAAAAGTCCAGACAAAAAAAAAGAATGAAATATTATACGCAATTTGGTGATTTCGTAAAAGGCTGATAAAAATTGGATGGGCAAAAAGGGGGGGGGGGTAAGGTAAATAAAATATCTGTCTGAACCCCTAATTACCATCCAGTGATCAGTAGGAATTTTAGTCCACAAGAGGGACTAAAATTCAAGCAAACGAACTGTTGATTGAGCCCTTAATTACTATCCCATGGAAATCCAGTATTGCTGCTTGTCCCGTTAAAAAATCACTTTTTTCCACACTATTTGGTACTTTGCTCTGTTTTTGTCAGAATTGACTTATTAAAAAAAAGATAGAAAAAGAGGGAGTGAAAGCCAAATAATTTATTGATGCAATGAACCCCTATTCGCCACTCCACCACCATCCAGTTTATTTACTGCTGTCTTCGTTTTCGACTGTGACGTTTTAGGCTCCCTTTTGGACATTTCTTCTTCTGATTTTAAAATAATATGAAGTTGGGTCCGCATATGAGTCACTATTTCTGAAAAATTATCACCTTGGAAATTTTTTTCAGAAGGTGATTTTTCAAAGACATATTCGGATTGCTATTTATTAGGTTGCAGCAGCTATTGCTCCACCCACGTACTGTATCTGGATTTTGAAGCATCCACGCTTTTCGGCACCCCGTGGGAAGAATTATATTCTTACTAAAGAAGAAAAGTTGGCTTCTTCATTGTCAATTTTAATTACCTCCTGTGTAATGCTATATGAATAGGTCGTTAGACAAGCATTTAATTGACTTTGTAGACAGGTTGATGAATTGATATGAATTAAATACCTCCAGATAAATATCCAACATTTGTTTCAATAAACTTATCGATTGAATTGTTTGCTGGGATTTCTGCTTGCGTGTTCCATTAATTGGATTGACCATCCTTTGCACATGTGAGGTTTTATTTGTAAGCAGATTTGTTCTTTGGATTTTTTTTTCTGTAACTTATGTTTACAATTTTGTCGAAAGGTGGCGATATTTGTAATTAAATTCTGAAGCGTTTGAAATAGCAAAAGCTTTGCGTTTACTCAAAGAAAGAATTATTTTATTTGTCACAACATGCTTAGTCTATCAGTATGTTGATATTTTTGTTTCATTTATTCTTTATCCCTCAATATCATTTGGTATTTGTTCTTGTTATACCAAATAGTCTATGCTCTATACTATAGTATAGGCCTACATTTAGCAAAGGGTGGGAGAGAGAGATTTGACATTCACGTCTGAGATCAGTCCGAAGGAACACCCTCCCCCTGGAAATATTTATAAATAGTGTCGTAAAATAGACGTCTTTCTAATATCGACTTTCCCCATACAATGCCTGGAAAAATCTTCCGGAAATACCCTTCCTCTAGAACTTTTAATTTAGTTCAAAATTTTCACATACTATGACTTATGTCTATTGATTCGATCACCTTAAAAGGCGCAACCATGACTATCATTCTCAGAAATAAACGCAAAATTTCGCGTTTTTGTTTTGCAGATAGAGACTTGAAACTTAATCTTGAAGTGTTCTGAGATATGAGAACTGAATTTGATGCAATAATTTTCTTCAAGTTAGTTCTCCTTTTTAGGATCTTCTCACCTTTTTTTTCTAAAAATTTGCCAACATTTTGATACTAATGATTCTTGATGGGTGACTTTAAACTTATTGTATTTTACATATTTAGAGTCATCATGATAAGTAGATTTCTATGAAGTATATATTTTCACCGATTTTTTTTTGTGTTTCGGCTACAGCTGGCACGTTTAAAAGAACATTTACATACAACCTTGTTGTTTTTTCCCTTAAATTGCCACAAACCCCTCTTTGCTATGGCGCAATCCACTGGTGGATCTAGGGGGACTCAGCCCCCCCCCCCAAGTTTTTTTCTGGTGCCCTATTTCCTTGTTTTTTTCTTTTTTTCACTCTTTTTTTTAGATTAAATTTGTCAATTGGGTCAATTACTGGCACATTTGTCACATTGTTCCTCCCCCCCCCAGATTTTGCTCATTGGCACCCTTTTCACATTGGGCCTCCCCCAAGATTTTGCTCTAGATGCGCCCCTGGCGTAATCCCTTTTTTTTAACTGAAAATGACTTCAGAATTTCCTATTGCGTTGGAGTGTTGCTCTCCCGATATTTTACGATGCGTCATTCTCGGGTAAAACACAATGTTTTTATTTTGTATATATGGGGTTAGAAACTTTGGTACTTGTGTATTATATAATACACAGTCGAGAACTTGTATCGCGAATATGAGACAATACCCGATTTTCACGCTGTCTACCAGACAATTTTCTTCGGCTCGTTGGGAAACTACATTATAGCTATATTCTAATTAAATATTTAGTTCGTATTGTGGTTAGTTTAGGTTAGGTTACATATTTAATATAATGCGCTCCGGGCGGCCCCCCTTCCATAGTTCTTTGTGGTAGTTTCCATAATTTTGTTACATAAGTCTGTATTTTCATCATATTTTGTTTTACTTCATTAGCATTCACCAAGCTTCACTTCTCAAGTATGTATTATATAATACACAAGTACCGAAACTTCTGTTGCAGGATTCTCAGATGTACTGAATTTGATTGTGTAATTTTCATCACGATTGATCCCCTTTTTGTGGGTATTTCCCCCCTTTTCTAAAATTATGCTGGTTTGCTTAGGCTAATGACTCATGGTGGGTAGCTATATTTGGAATCAATATCAAACGCAAATCGTTTTGCTTTGTCGGTTGGTATCAATATTTTTTTTAGAGTGTTGGTTATTATTTGGACGTTCGTTTCCACGAACTGTTTGATCTAGACTAAATAACTAAATATCATTAGGATCAATTGACCGAGTTAAACTTTCAACTTCGGCTATTTATTTAGTTTTCAAGATAACCCAATTTACGTCCGCATTTGGAGGGTCTGAATGTGGAGGGTCGAAGTTTTGCGAAATTCATCGATATGCTGAAGTCTGTGACAGTTCATTTAGTTGTACTTTTTGGTTACTGTTTTCTTCCTTTTACATCCATTAATTCCAAATGTATGGACAAAATAATAGGCTAAACAGAGGTTTCAATTGAAGCAATCTACTTAGTAAAGCGCAAATTACTTTCAACTTTTTTTATGTGGGCTGGCGTTTGAGGGACACCAACGCCATCCACATTTTTGGTAAATTATATCCGTTCAAAATTTAGCTTCAATGTTCGGTTCAGTATCTGCTCGTTTTAAGTGTCACTTACTGATTCATGATAGATTCTGTATGTTTTCAGTTTTAAATTCGCTCTTTACTTTTCATCGAAAAGCTTCACTGTGTTTGATTTAATCGTTGAAAAAGACAATGACCCTAGCGTCATTATTTGTTTTGATTTTAACTTTCAGTTTTGTTAATATTCCCTATATCTTAGTGCTTCAATAAAACGCTTAATAAAAAAAAAAGTTTTCGCTGCAAGTATGGTCTCAAGGACCATCACTGCACAATCTGCATGATAACACATAGCATCATAATATATTACATGTATGCTGGACGCTAGGAACATAAGATTTACCTTTTGCACCCCATCGCTGGACAATAACACCATGCCAATAACAAATTCTTTATTAACGGTAACTGCAGTACAGTAGTGACGAGACTCCTTGTATTTTCGATAAAAATCTTCAATAAAAAGAACCAAAATTCATTTGGCAGGGCTTTTAATGAGTCTGTATGTAGGTGCCAGCTCTCTTAAGATATATTTTGATGGCAAGACTCACCTGGTTTAAGTTATCTCACTTTTTGACTTGGTTTTTTATTAGAGCTTTTACTAGTACTCCTCTGTGTTAAGATGGTCCCATGGGCTCCCAATGGTTAACAAAATGCATTAAACATATTCTGGAAAGGGAAAAATTGTCTATTAATAGTAGAAGCTTCACTTTCATGAGTAGGCCTAGTGAAAACTCAGAAGGGGGGTTGGGATAAAGATTCTCCAGAGCCATTGGTAGCACGTCGGGCGTCAAATCGACGCTCCAGTTGCTGTTTTTTTTTTATGTAGTGACAGGTAACAGGCCTGTCACCCAATCGCTCAGCAGCTTGAATCGACCCCCCCCCCCGGGCCCCTTATTACCAAGCAAAGTATCAATCCGCTATGCTACCACAGGGTAAAATTGATATCAGACTATTTGTACCACACATAAGTTCGATCTTAGATCCTCTGTCGCCGAAGAAGAGTGTCATTGCCATTATACTGTGGTAACTCAGATGATGGGGTTATTAATTCAAGGGATTAATAGATTGCGAATCGCCTGGTTGCAAATAAATATTCTTTTCCTTATTACTGTTCAATTAATGGTGGTAGCAGGTACGTTGATGGGGGGAGGCAAGGGCCACCTTGCCCCCCCCCCCACCTTGCCTAAAATCAAAACAATCATTCAACATGTCCACCTTGCCTAAAATCAAAACAATCATTCAACATGTCCTGAAAAGGTAAGCAATTTCCTGCTATCAAGGCTGTACCCAGGATGTTTTTCGGAGGGGGTTTTACTCATTTTTTTCGGGGGGGGGTTACACAAAAAACTCAAAATTTCCATAATCTTTGTTACGTTTTTAAGAGTCAGACAAACATTTCGGGGGTGGGGTTCAAAACCCCTAATCCCCCCTGGATAGGGCCTTGCCTGTTATTACTGCTAGTCCCACCTTTATCACTAGCCACCGAGTTAACAATCCCCCTGTTGCAAATCTAAATAATTTCTCCATTTTATTTTCGAAACTCAGAGAGAGGAAACTTTTAATGAAACTGAAGGAAAAGGGTTTGGACCCTTTACTCTTCACTCCTAATCTGATCTTTTTGTAAGAGTTTAGGAGATAGCTCTTAATCATAAAATTTTAATCAGAAAAATCTTTATGATTCCAAAATGACCTAGATCAAAATAATGCGTGCGTATTTCACGGGTGGTATTTGGTTTACATATGAATCGGCTTATATGGAGATCAGACGAACAACTAATTTGTTAATCAGTGTAAATTTAGATAATTAGGGTAGTATCTAAAAATGTACTCCAAAATCAAATCACGTCTAGCACGTATTTTAGAAATAGTGGTCGTATCACTGCTTGTTAAAATCTCAGTAGGCCCTAAAGTATGGATTGGTAGGCTGCAAGATTGAAGGGCCAAATTTGGGGGATGGGGACTGTCAGTCATAATGAAAAAACAACCCATTCTTAAAACGAACATAAACAACCAGGGTGCTAAAAATAACCTTCAAAAGACTAGAGTATCATTTGGAGTTAAAAAAAAATGTTTGTAGGCCCACTGTTGTTTTTTTTTTTTTTCTTTTTTTTTTTTTTTTTTTTTATTACAACCCAAAAAAGAAACCAATCAAATTTCCTTGAATCGAATCTCTGCGAGTTTCAAACTAATCAACACACGAGAAATAACGCTCAAGATTGATTTCTTTGAAAAGGATGAATATATTAGTGGGAAAAAAAGGTGCTTGTCTTTCAGTTTATTCTATTACTTGTCTGTGAAATGAAAACTAACGTAGAAGGCTCTCTACTTGTGCAACAAAGTATCTTTTGGGTACAGTTTGGTCAAAAACCGGTACAATTTATCTCAAAGCATTGGCAACGCTAAAAACCATTAGCTAGTAACTGTGTCATTTTGAAACAAAACTTCGGTGCTTCCTGTGCAGAAGCAGGTTTTCTTGTTGTTCAAGTGAGGACTGTAATTCTCATTTAGCCTACAGTTTCAGACCATGGTGTTGAAATATGCACTTGGTGTGAAAAGTCCAATGATGTACATTTCTTTTCGATCCGTCGCCGTTTTAGAAGGTTTTCAGTCTATTTTTTTTTTATTACCAATAAATTCGCTCTAAAAAAAATTAGGTACTGTTGCGCTTAATGGTACACCCCGCTATAGACTCTATTAAAGAAACTAGTCAGACGGGAGGGACAGATACCCGGTTATAATGGTTTATGAAACAAATTTAGGCTATATATTTGCACATTAGGGGAGCGGGGGGTAAAGCATAGCATATATTAAATACGTAACCTAACTTAATCTAACCTAAGCTAAGTACCCCCCCCCCTAAATCCAAAAAACAATAGTTTAAATATTGTAAATTCAATGAGAAACCACGCTGCTTTGCGATCAATTTACATAGCAATTACCCGCTTTACGGGCCTCCATGCTAAATTGCTATCGAGTCTATAGCGGTATGTACCATTAAGCGCAAAAGTATAAAAAATTACTCTTAAGATTAATCAAAAACCATTCCCAAATCAACTTCAAATAAATGGCAATTTTCTCACTAGGGTTTTTTCAAACACGTTTTAAACTTCCGGTCCTGAATCGTTCTTGACTAGGTTGCTGCTATTGCTGCAACCATGATACGACAGCCTTCATCTCTCCTGTCAATTTTTTTCCTGTAATAATGACTATAAAACCCTTTTTTTGGACTGCCTCTATATTCTAAGGCCAGAGATTTTGTATGTCTTCCAGGGAGTGCATAGTGCATTGCTACCATTTTCCTAGGGAGTAGTGAGTCCTGTAGTTACCCATT
>JAQQPU010008313.1:0-18021 GCA_029168905.1 Artemia sp. Kazakhstan ARC1039 | reverse complement strand
TTGGGGGGATGGGGATTGAATTATCACAACAGGGTAAAATAAAGGTTAAAACATAATTTGTGTACTTTGAAATAAGGAGTTCTGCCCATCATGAACTTTCTTGGTTTTGACTTGGAGTTTGACCCCATGTCATTGAAATTTAATTGTCATATTCATTCATAATGAAATGAAAATTCCGCTGCCTCCATCTGAACTATTGGAGATTCTCAGAAATCCTGAAATCCTGGAGGGGAGCTAGATTTCCTGGCATTATTTGAAAAATGGATAAGAACTTAAATATGAAAAAAAAAGTTTTTTTCATCTGAAATTAAGGAGCAACATGAACACCGTGAAACTTAGGCTTAAACAGCGGGAGTTTGAGGAGTTCTGCCCATCATAAACTTTCTTGGTTTTGACTTGGGGTTTGACCCCATGTCATTGAAATTTAATTGTCATATTCATCCACAGTGAAATGAAAATTCCGCTGCCTCCATCTGAACTATTGGAGGTTCTCAGAAATCCTGAAATCCTGGAGGGGAGCAGACCTTCTTTAAAATGAGTTTACTGGATTTTTAAAAATTCAACCACTCACTTTATCTCTGAGAAGTGACAGACGAAAGAAAAATATACTGAATAGCAGGCTGTCAAAGCAATTTTTAGAATATGTTACTGTATTTTTATTTTTATTGACTAAGCCACTCAATTTACCATGAAGAAGTAACCGAGAAGTATTAAATGGGCACCTGTCTGTTAAACGGAACGCACTCAATAATTATGCTGTGTAAGTCTAACAGAAACCGGTTTCCCTTCTTGGATCGGTTATGATAAGTAATCTTTAAAGTATGTTTATCTATTTTTCTTAATAATTAAACCGTCCAATTTAACCGTGATAAGTGACAGATGAGTAGGAATAGTATTAAAAACGAATTTAAAATGAATGTTTCTAAAATAATTTTTTTTTGTCATCTGGTTGAATATAATTTCAACATCGAATTTTTGAATTTATTGAAACTTGCCCCGTAAGTTTCTCCAACCGGTCCTTTAATTTGAGAATCCTTATAAGACTTGCATTTGTCATAGGATTAATAAATCTTCTTACAATAGAGTATTTTTCCAAATGCTAATTCAGCATTACCCATGTGAAGAATTGAATTGATAATACAAAGAGTTCCTCAAGACTTGAATCTAGGTAATTTTATACGCCGCGAGACTTTCTGCATCATAATGTTGATTCTATAGTGGATTGAGTTCCATCCCGATGAGCAGCGAATTTCCAGCTGGGTGCTTATTGTGTGAAAGAGTCGATAAGATATACAATACTTCTTAGTTCTGGCACTGCATCAGAATTCGACTGGCTTCTGAGACGACTCATTTGTCACTATCACTGTCGTCAATGAACTCAAGTCCCTGATTTAGAAGGTTCTCTAATGGAATTTTTTGCTGTTGTTCAAGGAGTTTTTCACTAAGTCCTTTCGTGTACACCACATGAATGACCAGATTGCCAATTGTCACTGGTTAACGTGAATCTTCTTTCACGATTTGGCTATCAGTTACGGGTATGTGTGGTCTCTTCTGCTTCTAAGCTTAAGGTTGCGATAAAATGAGCAGTAAATTCCCTGCTGGTTGCTTATTGTGTGAAAGAGTTGATGCAGATATTCTTCTTAGTTCCGGCACTGCGTCAGAATACGACTAGCTTTTGAGACTTATATAACTCGTTTCTTACTATTATTGTTGCCTGTTAACTCAAGCCCCTGATTTAAAAGGATTTGTTGCCGAATTGTTTTGTTGTTGTTGAGGAGTTATTCTTCTTCATTTTCTGTTGGTGTGTAAATATAGCAACTTTGGGAAATGGACGTAGATTCAGGTTTGGAGTTACAGGAGAAACGATATGGGAACTTGCAAGAGCGGAAGCTTATGTAAGTGGAGAAGAAAAATCCCCGACGCCTTCTTACATTGACGTTTTTTGCAAACGTCGTAATGCTTTTCAGCTTGAAAACGCCTGTCCGAGGCATAAAGCTGACTTTAGATCCATTCCTGAAAGTTTTGTTTTCTAATCTAACTACTTTCCAAGATAGTAAAAAGTCCTGATATACCTAAAATATTATTGCAGCATATCCCAAATGAAAGTTTCCTGAACATATATTAGGTTTTGGAATATTTAGTTACCTTGAACTGCTGCACACCTGTCTTTTCAGCCACCTTCAATGAAGTAAAGGGTAAAGAAACCCAACAAGTGTCATCAGTACCAATTTAAAGTCAGCTACTCTGCTTAACCTGCCAAGATTCTACCAGACTAACCCAGGCCTATTTAGTGGAACTAGACTTTGAGTTAAAAATATCCTTTAAGATAAAATAATTCTGGTTAACTGTTACTTACAGAGAAATTTCAGCTTTAATCTCATAAAGATACAGGTCAGAAACATCAATTATCCAATTCTCTTGGAGGTTTTCTATTTAATGAATTTGTTTAACGCCCCGATAAAAGTGATGTTCCTTTTTTTCAATCATCCTATGTTAAATCGCTGAAGATCCGATTCTTACCATTTTCTCATGTTCATTGGTACAGGACTGAGGGTAAGATGCACAGCCTTGTACTTATAATAGACAACGTCCAGGAATTATGTAGAAATCTATTTTGGATGGGCAGGCAATATTTAAGGAAGAGCTAAGATCCGACATAAGAGCAAAAACGAGCGCTATGTGCGTTAAGTACATTTTTTTGGCAATGGGGGATGCTGGGTGGGTTGAAGGTTTTTCCAAAGGCCTCTTCATCAATGATTGCCCGTGTGTGCAATTTAGAGGATTTGCTATTCAACATTAGTGTTTGATCAAGGCAATTTCCAAGAGGTTTGGCACTCGGTTGCTTCATATACTCGTACACCATAGGTATGATGGGAGATAGTGCGTAGGATTGCACACTCATCGGATGGCTGGTGGTGTGCAAGGACATTTCGCTACACTTTACAGAGGAATAATTTGTCAACTTCAATGTTACGATCTAAGTGCTTTATTTAGAAACAGATCTGAAGAATTAAAGCTGTTTCTTAATATACGGTTTATCTCTGGTAGGACTTCCTAAAAAGCTATAACATATCTTGGTTAATTTTAACTTTAGTAATCAGTTGGCTGTGATGGTTTTCTATAATTTAATTATCATGATGGGAACTCTAGGGCGTTTTGTTTTCTTTCGGTTAATTTTTGCTCACAGTTCCGCTTCTGTAAACAGAGGAAAACTTCTTTATCAATTTTATTTAAAGGCTTCTTTAGACGAACAGAGTATTATTTTTAGTTTCAAAACTATTATGATGTAATGTCAAAAGTGTGATTTGGTAAAAACTAAAGGTCTAGTTGTAAGTAGTTTTATTTAATAAAAGGAGCTCCTGAATATAACATTTATTTTATGGGCATATTTAGATTTCATTAGTCGCCAACTTTCAGGAATCACGTACGCCAGGAGGAGTGTGCCAAGCATGGCAAAAGTGCGCAAAGCGTTGCGAAACTATGCCAGGCATTGTGAAAATATGCCGCGTATGGTGGAAATGTGCCATGCGTGGTGGAACTATGCAAGACACGTGGTGCTCCGAGATGTAGAGCAAGTAGCAGTGAGTGGATAATCCATTTTATTTTTACAACGCTATATTAGGTAAAACGTTCACACATGCAGAGGGGATTGAGTAATTTAGCCTGAGGGCTGTGAACTCCATTCCAATGATAATCTTTATGAAGAGACAAATTTTTTTTATAAACACCGATATAAGGTAAAAAAAAAAAAAAACAGATACATATACTCTAAAAAACTGCTTCCCCCCATCAAATTGATTAAGTGCAGCATGAATTTCAGATATTTTGCAAAATTGACTTGCTCAGTAGTTGTTTAAAAGGGGATAACTACACAATTCAGTGGCCATAATTGACCTGCCGCCAAAACATTTTTCTGTATTGTCCATATCACCTTTCATCCGAATTTTTTGTTTTTTCAATGTTAAAATTTATAGGCCTACTCAAGTTTCTCAGAGGAACCCAGGAGAGCTCAACCGATCGAAATCAAGCCATCTTTTCAAGGCATGTTTTTTTAGTTTGATGTACCAAACGTGGTTATCCGTCCCTCTGATCCTCTGGTAATATCGGGGAAATCACTAGGTGTCTCCAGTTATATTCTTGTTTGAACCCATACTGGCTCTGATTTACAAAATGTAGAATAAATATTCACAATTGCACATGAAGACAAAAGAAAAAATCGCTTTGAGAAATGTACTCATTTATCATCATTGGTATAGATTTGCCAGAATGTTTTTGGAGGGAGGGGAGGTCGGCCTGGGGCTTGAAACAAAGTGCTATGGGTTTAAATGTATAGCCAATATATGTTCCTCTCTATAAGTGTATTGTTTTTGTTCGAAATACAATGGTAATGTTTATCCAAAAAACTAAACATACAAGCCGCGGTTTACGAGGTGTGAATAAATATTAACAGTTGCACGTAAAACTTTCACAAAGGAAACAATAATCTGGCTCGAAATAAATGCAAAATTCATCGTCAGTTGAGCAGTCCCCCTATTTTTTTACACCTCCCTCCATAGATTTTTTAAAATCCCTTTTTTGGCATTTTCATCGAATTTTACTTTTTTGATATTTTCATGGAAGCATCGAAAAAATTATCCCCCCAAATTTTCAAAAACAGATTTTTTTTTTTACATTTTACAAATTGATGCCTCTATGCAAGAGAAGCCCGTGTCTGATGCCAGTATTTTCCTTTAATAATTTATTTTTCTATTTTTTGATGGTAAACAATTCGCTCAAATACGAATCCACGTCCCTAACGTCTTGGCTGGTAGGCCTAAGTCTTAATTTGAAACAATACTCCAAACCAAAAACTTCTTCAACTTGAAAATTTATAGTTGAGAAAGTGGATAAACTTTTCACGTATTTAATTATTTATTCGGAAGTGACACGGCTACTGGAATACGAGTCATTTTGTCAAATTGTATATTTTATTGGCTGTAAAAGTCAACTGGAATCTTTCTTTTGATTAATTTTCTTGCATCGCCAATTGTGTCATATAATTTTGTAGGGCTATGAGTATTATAAGGCAGGGAAGAGTTTTATCAGTCCGTACATATGTATTCACAACGTTTGTTTTCTTCCTGTAGGCTAATCTGTGCCAAAATAACGTCATGTGTTTTTTTTTATTATGCAAGAAAAGAGTTCATATTTAGAAAATGACTCATTGTACATTCCGAGCATGCCAAAAATGCTAGCTAGGGGAGCAAAGACAGAGAGCCTATACAGTCGAGTTTATTGGGAAGGCGTCATATCATCCAGCCGTCAGTAGCACCAACGTCATTTCGTTCACAAAATCCGTCATAAGATCGACAAAAAAAAAATCCGTCAGAACCACCAACCGTCACAACATCCACCATTTTAAGACTAGTTTTTTGGGGGTTTTGGGGGGAAAGGTACCTAGGTTGGGTTAGGTTACATATTTAATATATGCTATGCTTTACCACCACCCCACCCCCCTGATGTGCAAATATGTAGCCGAAATTTGTTTCTAAACTATTATATACTTATTACTATTATATAAGCTTATAAGTTTTTTTGGATGTTGTGACGGTTGGTGGTTCTGAAGGATTTTCCTTTTGGATGTTATGACGTTTGGTGCTTGTGACGGTTGTTCGAAATGGTAGCACCCCTGTTTATATTCGGGTTTTTATATTGTATTAATTTGACAACTCCACTCCCCCTTTTCGTCACCATTATCAGGAATTATACAATTATAGTACTTTATTCAAGCAATAAGGCAAAAATAAATTTTTCTTGAAAGAAAGATTGGCTGTTAGTATTTCAAATGTCAAGCTCGTTTTTGATCATATAAAGTAATATTCTTACAGCTTTGTAGCCCGATGGGTCACACACGTTCAAAAATCATGTATCACCATGGGGCTCGTACCCCGCGTTACGTAAGCTTGCCACGTTTGGTGGAACAAGGGGCTATCTTCTCGATGCATGTCGAAATAAGGGAGTGGAAAAACCATGGGTGTAGCATGTGGTGATGGCGAGGAAACAGGGGACCACTGGGAATAAATCGTGTGAGCCCGATAGGTCACACGTTCAAGAATCATGTATCACCATGGGGCTCGTACCACGCGTGACGTAAGTGTACCACGCTTGAAATTCATCTGTATTGCGGCCCTGAACTGGAAAATGGTCAATTATTAAGAGTTAAAAATGAAACTTCTGTAAGTAACGACTATTGTGGGAAGAAGGTTCTGACCTCAGATCCTTATGAAAGGCTGGTTTCTTATAACAAATTCCTATTTTGTCGATGACACACCATTCTCCAAACGACTTTTATAAATTCTAATCTATGAGCTCCCAGGTTTTATGATAGCTAGAAATTTTTCAACGCACAATACATCTTGTAGGGCTTAATTTCATCTATGTAATTGTTCGTTGAATTGTTCCGCGTCGAGAAGTATGTCTCCGCTCATGGGCGTAGCCAGCATATTGTCTAGGGGGGGCAGTCGGTAGTGTGATGGAGGGCCTTTTATCAACTGTTTTTCCAACCATCTGCTTTTTCATCCATATCTAAAGTAAATTTGAAGGTCTAAGGGGGGCAGCTGCCCCCCCCCCCCTCCCTACGCCCATGTCTCCGCTTCTTTTTAGGAAGCGATGTTTGGAAATTTTGTAATTCTTGTTTAGATACTATGGAAAGAGATCAACTCTACATTTTTTCTAACTGTTTTACAAGTCATTTGTGGGCCATATGTCCAAGGAGTTCACAGTTTCTTCACTAAACTTTCGGCTGAAAAACTATTTATGCCAATGTTGTTTATACTAATGCTCTAAGAAGGCTATATTAACGAGGAAACGCTGACTTCCCGCCACCTGATTCACATCTCCGAACGCCACGTGTAGCTTGACACGCGCCAACTGATGCACATGATTTCTGATGGACATAGATCCCTTGAGACGGTACTTACTAGCAATCACGTACATATAGACGCTATTGTAAGCAGGCGTGCACAATAGCATATAGACGCTATTGTAAAAATTCCGAGATTTCTTAGTGGATGGGCCCAAAGGCCTCCTACCGTCTCTACATGTTTACGTGTTACCACAAATATTAGATACCCGAAATACCGTATGTTTTAAGTATATGATGCTAATGAGCTGACAATTGTGTGCCAAAAATGAAGCTTCAGAAAAATGGACTCGCAACTGCAACCTCCAAAACAAAAGCTGTTACCTCATGAAAGCTGCTAGTCTCTCCGCCAAGTATTGAATAAGAATTGTAAAATAAAATCACTTTATCTTTCTTTTATAGAAATTGAGTTTAGTATTCTCATAGCTTAAGAAGTTCTAGGGACTGTTGACTTTGCCCTTTAAAACTACTAAAGATAGTGCGTAACCCCTTGAAAGAGATGCTTTCTACTGCTCTCAGCTGGTTTTTTTTTTCATTGCAAGTCTAAGAGCCTGGATGAATTAAAATTCATATCACGCTATTTAATGTTGAAAGGTTGAGAAAGGGATTCTAGTGATGGTGAATTTTCAAAATTAATGTTTGGGTGCTGTCTTGTCGTTCGGCTTGTTAACTATTGATAGATTGCTCACAAATTAATTGATTAGGTGCCGCTAAAACTATGGGTGGTTTACTTTTTTTTTGGTTTACAGTCATTGATCATCAATATTTTGTTGTCATAACAAGTTTCTTTTTCGCTGGTGAGATGTCTGTTTTGTGTAAGTTACTAATAAGTCATCTAATAGGATAATATATGTGTAAAAAAAAGCACTTAAAGTACCGAGGACAGTGAAAATGTAATCTGTTTGTTTTAATTGGCTAAGCGGAAACTTATACTACTTTCTACACCCTTAAAAAGGTAGGACAAATCGGGAACTCAATTTTGAATGAAAACTCCGGTACTTACGTGTTAAAGCGACCATTCCTAGGAAGTGAGGTTTGGTTAATCATTATGAAATATTCCAAAATATGATGAAAATACAATACTTTAGTAACAAAATTATAGAAAATACAAAAGAGAATTATGGAAATCAGGCCGCCCAGAAAGTATTATATTAAATACCTAACCAACTCTACACATGGGCGCCCATATGGGGGGGGGGGCGGGGGGGCCCCCCCCCCCCCCCCTGGCTGAATGATGCTGCCTTATTTTTATATTTTTGTTCTGAGATTTTTATTATATAGCATTAAAAGTAGCAATTAGACGAAGTTTGCCCCCCCCTGGAATTCAGCTTATGGGCGCCCATGACTCTACATATTAAATATTTGATTAAAATTTACTTGTATAGTGGTTTATGTCACTGAGACTGAGCTAATTATCTCCGAAAGCAGACAGAGAAACCGGTTATACTCAGATCAAGAACTTGAGTGTGGTCGCTATAACATGTAAGTACCAAAATTCCATGTGCAGTTTTGTGGTTTTGCTAGTAGTAGCCGCCAAATTAAAAAAAAGGAAAGGTGGATGACAAAATCAGAGAAACCATATGGCATTAAGAAGCTTAAGAAGTCGAAGCTTTTTTTTAACGTGAAGTTGGCTTTGTAAATCACCAGAATCTTGATGTTTCCATTTATTTATTTTTTGGGGGACGAAAAGCATTGTCACATTCGAGGTTTACGAAATAACTTACACCCGCTGGCACATGTTAGTGTGGCAAAGTATGCCAATCCTGGCAGAACTGTGCCGAGCGTTGTCTGAACTGTGTCATGCGGTGCGGAACTGTACAAACTGTAACAAAACTGTGCGGCACACGCGGCGCATCGGGTATCTACGCTGGTAGTGGAAAGTTGGCAATCCCTCGGTCGCATTT
This sequence comes from Artemia sp. Kazakhstan ARC1039, assembly GCA_029168905.1. Taxonomy (NCBI): domain Eukaryota; kingdom Metazoa; phylum Arthropoda; class Branchiopoda; order Anostraca; family Artemiidae; genus Artemia; species Artemia sp. Kazakhstan ARC1039. The sequence continues at coordinate 9,216 of JAQQPU010008313.1, read as the reverse complement.
AACCGATCAATCTCGCTAATTTATTTTCACAGTTTAGCGTGGCATCACTTATGAACATGTGGTTGTTGCCCTAAAAACTTCATGACACGAAATAACCAAAAGAAAAATCTAAGAAAACAACGATTCTCAGGAATGAATAGACATAAGATAGCACTGATGTCAGTTCGCAAAATTAGGAGTGGGACAAATGTATTTTTCAAAATCTAGGGGAAGGGATACTTTTGCTGTTTTTTTTTCATTTTTTTCAATGGATGTACCGAAAAGAGGCATTTTTCAGTCCAAGTTAAAGAAAGGTCTTATACAAAATCTAGGGGGCAAATGCCACCCACCCTAATTAATGCAATTGTAATATGGGTCCAGGGGACAAAGCAGGTTTTAATCTTTATATCTTTGATAGTTTAGTAAGAAAAGTCTGGTCTTAGGTTTCGACTGTCCTATAGCAGAAACTAGTAGGCTTATTTATATTGAACGAGTTCTAAAAAGAATCGCCAAATAGTGTTTTTTTTCTCTCTCTCTCTAGGGAAATAGATGAAGATTCTTTAGCAGATTTTCTGGAGTCCGTTTTCCTCCTGACATTGTCATTACGGGTTCGGTTGGACGTAGATCCTAGCTTTAGTAATTATAGTATGTCCGTACTAGTTTTCGGCTGTAGAATACCGGTGACATCTGTATCCAAACCTGTAGATACTAGGTTGTATCTAAAAAATATAGTTAATACAAAATTTCGGAATTTGGAAAACCGATCTTCTTTTGGAAACATTTTTGGAAACCACAAACAATTTGGGTATAGCGGAAGCATTGGCTTTCATATCTGAGTTGAGACACTCCCCAAGAAAAAGAAATGTTGCCTGCTGTTTTAGAATTTTTTTTTTTAACTAATAAATATCGAATCATTTATCAGGTTTTTGAATCTATAGGAATATGATCAATATTCATATTGCATAATTTTATATGCTCGTTGATGGCATTATGGGTCTGGTCCAAGTAAGATGCTTTTTGATGCCCCCTTTATTAACAGGTCCCTCAAACTTTTGACAGCCCAGAAATAAAGAAGTTATTAATGTTCATGCCAAAAATTTCCTCTACATTGGTAGTGCTATTTTAAAAGTGACCACATTCACTATATGACCGCTGGTAGGCTGGAAGGGACATATAATATGATACTGCCAGAGCCGCAGAAATGCGAATGATTAAAACTGTAAACAATTCAAGGTCACAAAATATAATATTAAAACTTAATGAACAGGCTTGAATTATTATGGCAAGTTCCTAATTTGCTTTTTCTCCCCAAAAATTAACTCTAACAATCCCTGTCCATGAAGAGCTATCAAACAGTTCGTGGTAACGAACTGTAAGTAAGGAGCAATATGGCTCAATAGTAACCGTAACTCTAAAAAACAGAGTCTTGATAACAATAGAAATAACAAAAAAAATCAAATTTTTATGGTTATTCAAAGTATGTAAAATTCGTCAAATTTATTGGAACCCATCAAAAGTTATTAGCCTGAGAAAATTAGGCCAATTTTTGAAAAAAGGGGAAACAACCCCCAAAACATCAAGTAATGTTAATGAAAATCACACCATCAGATTCAGGATACCAGAGAACCGTACTGAAGACGTTTCAAGCTCCTATATACAAGAATGTGGAATTCCGCATTTTTTTTTGTCAGAAGAAAGATCACGGATCTTTCGGAAGTTCACGATCACGGAAGTCCATAACTGCAAGTTATGAACTTCGCAAATTGTTTACATATATTAATTGTTATTGGGAATCTTACAGACGTTTCAGGTGGGGTTTTTCTGGTGGAGAGGAGGGGGGTTTATGTAGGAGGATTTTTCAATTTAGTAATTTTTCACGGGGGAAGGGAACTTTCCATAGAGGGTAGCTGAATTTCCCAGCATTGATTAAAAAACGATCAGATATTGAATAAAAAAAGTTTTTTTTTCAACCGACAGTAAGAGCAACCCAGTAAGTTCGCCCCATCTTCAGTAAGTTCACCCCATCGTCAATACCTCGCTCTTTACGCTAATTTTTTTTTTGTACTTCTAAAATTATAAAAACTTTATATTCTAATTAAACGGCGTTTCTGATTCTGGATTCATTCTTAAAGTATTGGGACAAAATTCGAACTTTAGCATAAAGAGCGAGGTATTGACGAGGGCGCAACCCCCCTCATATACGTAGTAGTTTCTGTTCGTTTAAAGTTTTAATTTTGCTCCTTACTTTCAATTGAAAAAAGCTTATTTTTATTTAATTCATTAAAAGAGTTGACTTTTATGTTGATTGCAAATATATAGATTCATTAAGTTTAGTGTTGTCCATCAAAAGCTACGAGTCTGAAGAAATTTGCCTGATTTTCGAAAAAGGGGGAAACATCCCAAAAAATCCAGGAATCTTAAGGAAAATCGCAACATCAGATTCAGCGTATCAGAAAACCCTACTATAGAGGTTTCAAGCTCCCATCTGCAAACATGTGGAGTTTTGTATTTTTTGCCAAAGGTAAGATCACGGATGCGTGTTTATTTGTTGTTGTTTTTTTTTTCAAGGTGATCGCATTGGACTAATTTTCTTAGAATCGAGAGAGGGCTCATTAAGATGGAAATTAAAAGTTCTAGAGCCCTTCTTAAATGATCAAAAAGATTGAAGGGCAACTAGCCCCCTCCCACGCCCCTGTTTTCTCCAAAATCGTCCGATCAAAACTTTCAGATAACCATTTTGTTCAGAATGCTTCAAAGGTTTGAGAACTATGCCTTTGGAAATAACCTGACCCCCCACAGCCTCTGGGGAAAGGTCTATATTTTATGAAATTTGCCAGTTGTTTGCGTATAGTATAGTATTTATTATTGCGAATTATATGACATATTCCGGGGTGGGGGAAATTGTTTGCTGGGGGGATTTTCCAAGAGGAGAATTTTCTGTGATGAGGGAAGTTTCCAGGGGAAATTTTTAGACTGGGAAAATTCACCAGAATTCCTATAGCCTACGAAATCCTTTTTATTTGTCTTACTTTCTCTTTGCCCACTGAATTGGACATATGGAGATGTTCCGGGGGGAAATTTTCAGCGGGATTGAGTGTCTGGAGGATTTTCCGTGGGGGGAGGGATTTTCAGCCGGATAAATTTTCCACGGTGGAATTTTTCGTGGGAGCAACTTTCTAGTAGGGAGAGGGAGAAGGCTTCTGGAGAAATTTTCCACGGAGGGGTGATTTATGTAATGATCTGGAAAAGGATTAGAAATTAGTCTTTCAAATGAAGGTATGTTAAGGATAATCGTCCGTAAGAAATTTTCTGCGGGGAATTTTCAGCGAAGATGTAATTTTCCTTGGGGGGGGGGGGTAGAGTATTTTGCATGAGAGAAAACTTCCGTGGAGGAGGGAATTTTTCATGGATGGGGAGCCGGATTTCTCGGTATTACTTTAAAAACGATCAGAAATTAAATAAAAAAACAATTTTTTTCAACTGAAAGTAAGGAGCAACATTAAAACTTAAAACGAACATAAGTTGTTCCGTGTATGAGGGGGGTTTTCCCCTCCTCAATACCTCGCTCTTTCCGCTTAAGTTTTACTTTTTGTCCCAAACGACTCATGAAACACTTGTGTTTCATGGGTTGTGCCGTTTAATTGGAATTAATTAGAGGATTTTCTAAAAGTTATACAAATTTTAGCGCTTACAGCGAGGGATTGTGGAAGGGCAATCCCGCTCATATACGAAATAATTTCTGTTCGTTTTAAGTTTTGATGTTGCTCCCTACTTTCAGTCGAAAAAACTTTTTTATTTAATACAAAGAAAATCGAATGCATGTCTGTCTGTGTGTCTCTGTTCACCTAATATAGATGTCACTGTTCAAAATATACACTGTTCACCCAATCGCCAAGAAACTTAAGAAGTTGTTGAGTACATTCCTGTGTTGGTATTAGGTATGCCCCCCCACCCCAAAGGCTCTTTTAATCTTTCGATTGCTTATAATAGACGGCATTGAGGCGGTAAAGTGAAAGTTAATAATCCTTATCCAGTAATTTTTCATGGAGCTTTTCAGTCAATAACAAAATTCTATAAAAATCTGATTGGCCTAAATTAACGCTAGCTAAACCCGGGGCGTAAATTCAGGGGAGGAGGAAGTCAATTTGCCCCCTAGATTTTGAAAAATAGCTTTATTATGGTGTTTTAATTGAAAAACTACCAATTTACCCCTCCCTGGATTTTGAAAAATATGTTTTGTCCTTTAAAAATTTTATTAATTGACGCCACAGGCTTAATCTCTGTGTTAGGAAAATTTCATTTTGAGTGGGCCTCTAAAGTACTGCCGGAATATTTGGCAAAAGGGGAATTCTGAAAATATATGAAGCAGTAACATTGGACTATCTTATGCATACTATTTGATTGTTGAAAGAACTCTGGCAAAATCATATGTAAATTTGTCATTTTGTACATGCAAATATATTCAAACTTACTTTTCCTTACTCTTTGCATTAACTCAAATGGAAAATTTCTAGCTTGTAGTTTTTTTTTTTTCAAGTATATTCTTATACTTGAATTTTTCAACTATAGATAAATTTTTCAAGAAAAGACGGTTAGGAATTCAAAAGAAATTACGCATGCCATACACGAGGCCGCTTGTCCTTTTTGGGAAGTTTACGCGGCGGCTATGATAATTTTTTAGTTGTTACGGAGCACAGTGAAATTGCTTTTTCTGTTCTTTCCTTATTCGGAACTATGGATACGCGTCAATTTTTCCAGATGGTTATCTTGTTGTTAAAATATCAAAAGAATACACTTGACTATAACACGCTGTTGTATATTATTAATAATAATTGTGTTGAAAACCGTGTAAGCTATGTACAGAATCTTTACGGTAGGACAATGCAAGTGTTAAACAGAATAATAACCAAAATGAAGACACCAAAAAAGAAAATAAGAATAAAGGAGATCATTTAACGTAGGGATCATATAATTTATAAAAGATCATGGGAAATAGAACCATAGACTTATTACCTGAATAGACACTAGGTAGTATAGAAAAATCATTGCAATATGCGAGCGGGTGAACAGCCACCGGTCATCATTCAGGAATATTGGCTTCAATTAGGTAATAGAGAAGCAGTTTAAATAACCGGTTTTGCCAGCTTTAAACACCTTAAGAAACTATTACTGGTGACAGCGACGTCAATTCACGAATGTGCTATGGGGGGGGGGGAAGAACGTATTTTTCAAAATCTAGGGTGGCAAATTTTTCAGTGTATCAGTGAAAGTACCAAAATAGCCATTTTTCAAGGACAATTCTAAAAAGAGGTAATTTCAAAACAAGGGAGATTACCCCCTCCCCCTCCTCCCAATTGAAGGCATTAGCTAGTGGTATGAAAACATGTAACGGAGGTCCAAAAACATTGGGTAGTTTTTTAAAAATTAGTGCGCCCATGAGCTGAACGAAAAAGGGATTCGAGTAGTATAAGTAAAATAAAGTAGGAGGGCCAAGTTAACTTGGCTTTTATTATTGCATTAGCTAAGAGAAGGATGTTTCTTTCGTTGTGATTTCTGTTAAGTCTGGTATCTTGCATAATTTAATTTATGCTTGTTTTAATTTTGTAAATTGTTCTTCTATTTTATTGAAAAAAATGTCCTTTTAAATTTAATTAGAGCAGTCTTTAATGATTCAAACAGAAGTAAGTTGTGCAAACAATAATTGAAACTGTAAAAAAAGGAATTTTAGAAAACTCTCATGCTTATTCCAAATATGTAAAATATACTATTTTAAGCCTAAAAATTCAAGGTTGATAGCATGTAGAGAAATTTGCAAGATTAAAAAAAGAAGAAAATCTATCCACAAAAAAAAACAGGTTAAATCTTGACGGGAGTTATGCGGTCAAATTCAATTACCCGAAGCAGAGGTTTGATGCTCTACCAACAAATTTATGAAGTTTATGTTTGAGGGCCTGTGTCAATTTTTTTCTTTCTTTGTTTTTCTGAGGGGTAATTGCGTTGAATCAGTGGTCATACAATATTGGAAGAGGGATCATTCCACCGGAAAATGAAAGTTTAGTGTCCTTTTATGCAACAAGAAGAGACCATATTACGTCAATGTGTGCAGTGATTTTTGCCATTTTATGCCATAGAAGGAAACTTTTGGCTCGAAGAGGGCCAAAAGGTTATCGAGGAAATATTCTGAAATGGTCACTCGATTTAGAAATGTCAAAAACTATTTTTTAATGGTCCCTAAAGATATATGCAATCGGTACAAAAGAAACGGCTATTTTGGATGATTATTTCAAAGCTTAATGTGATTGAGTTGATTCGTCTAAAGCTCCATAGATTTTGGCGCAGTAGGCATACTGTATAGTTGCGCATTAACAGTTCGTGGTGGTCAGTAATTCTTTCAGAAGGTGTTAGAGGCAGGGCCTGCCTGAAACCTAAAATAAAAGGTTTATAGTTTCTTCAGTTTAACATTTCCTGCATTAAATCATTTCCTTGGTAGCCTACTTAAGGACCTTTAGCTAAACCGAGAACATTCTCCGCCGGTTCTCATTATCCTATTGAATGACAGTCAAGCTTTCTTACCTGGAACACATAATTACTGATTGCAGAAACATTTGTTTGTTTTTACCTGTATAGTTCTAGTCACCGACCCTGGGAAAATCTCTGGTTCTTGCTTTAAATTTTAACCATGTTCATCTATGATTAAAACCAGGCTTCATCCACTTTTCTAAATTCGTATCCCCAGATCTGTTTTTTGTTTTTTGTGATCACTTTCTTTATTTCTAAGACGCTGATTAACTACTTTTTCAGTCTTAGAAGATCGTATAAAATTTACTTCTATGTTCTAAAATTTATTAATAGGCAAAAAAAAAGAGACCGAAGTGTGTATTTAACTGCCCAGACAAATGGGATTCCTCTGTCCTGATTTCTGAAACAGAGCGTTTTAAGAGTCTTTTTTTTTAATTAAGGATATAGCTTTTGAATAATTAAAAAATTTCATTAAGAGTTTTTATGTTCAGTGCCGTCTTTTTTTTGTAGAAACACTGGTTACATCTCAGTAATCCATTTAAGACCCAATATGTCAACAAGACAGAGCCGCTTCTCATTGAGAAGAATGATCATGTCACAGAGTAGGAACAGATAAAAATAACCTCTCAAATAGAAAGCCTGTGCTTTCTCTTTTTGTTTCTCAACAATGACATGTTTCGCTTGGCTAATTTTATTGAGACAATTAGCAGGCTTTGGAATAAGGTCTACATTAAACTGGGATGGTAAATAGGATCTGTTCGAGTATTATTTCTTAGTAGCCTATGTCATGGAAAAGGCACTTGAGAGCCGAGGTGACTGTCATCTCATCGGAGGTAAGGAGCTGCTTTTATATAAGGAGAAAGAGAATCAATCAATCAATCATTTATTACCCACAACTAACAAAAAGTAGTACAAGTGGAGTACATAATAATAAAAAAGAAAAAAAACTCAACAAACACTAGCAATTAAATTAAACTACGAAAAGAACTGTAAAAGACCGTGGTCAGGGCCAAATTTACAAAATGCATCTGCAGAAAGCTTTTTGTGTAGGTCACTGAGCTTTTGAGTTACATCCGTAACATAAAAATTTTTAACTAGATACCGATTTCTAGTCCAAGGCGGCAAAGAAAGAAGAAATTTGAAAAATTTAAAATAAGTACCTATAATCTTTTTTAAATCCTTTAGCTTAAGAACAGAATGAACATCTGAAAAATAAAGCACAGAATGATCAGATTAAGTCGAGAATAAGCGCCCAAGAGCTCTTCTGTTATATTTTCCAGGGTTTGCTACAATTTTTGAATAACTGAACTGAATTTTTCTTACTGAATCAGCAACAATCTGTTTAAGAAAGAGAGCTAGAGAATTAGAAACAGTAATACCAAGCCATCGAAAGGAAGAGACAGAAAGAACAGAAAATTCATTACATACCAGAGGAGTAGACGAAGACAGATTATAAGATAAGAATTCACACTTGTCAAGATTCAGGGATAGACCAATATTTAGGAAAGACTGAGAAACTAAGGAAACCATCGCAGAAAGAGCAGACTTAGTACGACTAATCAACAGAATGTCATCAGCAATAATAATCATGGGCATGTATTATTCGTTCGTACGAGACACAAAGTAAGGACCAAAGGAAATGAGAAACTGGCAGGAAAGAAAATCATCCACTCTAAAAAAACAGAAAAAAACAACATGGCTAGCATTAGTTATACCTTTCTATTTTCTTTAATTCTACTTTACATTGACCGAAAGATAAAGAATCAATTTTGGCACAAGGAAAAAATGGACGGAATGCTGCATATAGCCTACTGTCAAAAGCGGCACATGTTCTCTTACTCTGGATACTCTGTTACCTAAATCTAACTGTTTTATAATCAATAAACATTAAATGAAACCAAAATATTCTGGCTGCTTTTAGAGAATTTTAGCCTTGATTTTAGACCATAAGTCAACATAGAGCTTTAGCTGAAATCAGAAGATTAATCTTGCTTTAAATATTTCTGCTTCTGCTTGGTAAGGCTGCATCACACAGAAACAGAGACTGCTTATAAATGATCTTATGATTCAAAACCTTCATTCTTTTATGGCTTGAAATGTCATACAGAAGAGCCAATCAGTTGGAATTTAAGTCCTTTAGAATTCTCCCCCTCCAATATAAGCAGCTGTGACTTCACAAATAACACAATTGTTGTCTTCTTGCATTTTATTATTTTCGAAATTCTAAACTGTACGTGTGGAGCCCAGCAACAACTGTAAATATTAGTATATAAATGTAACCAGGAGCGTAGCTTCAACATTTTATTGGGGTGGGGGCAAGAGAGTCTATATCTGGAAAGTCCAGGGGCATGGGCTATATAATAACTTTTCTCTCCAAACTATTTGGGTGTGTGACTGCCCCCCCCCCCCCCCGGAAGACGCCCCTAAATGTAACTGACATTCAAATATCAGGGTTTTAACAGTGTCCTCCGCTTCCTCGCATAGTGCTTTTTAAGGTGAGAAGTGGATTTGATAGTTAGTTCAGATATTTGTGTTAGTTTGTTTAGGGGTCTTGTTAGTTAGTTTAGAGGTCTTGTTAGTCTGGTAGTATTGGTAATTTTGCTCAGAACAACCGACACATAGTTGATCTGTTCACGTTTCCATCAGTTATCACAAAATGTTAGTGTTTTTAAGTTTTCCTTCGAGTTTTTTTTTGTATATTTGGCACAGGCTTTATAT
>JAQQPU010008312.1:0-29749 GCA_029168905.1 Artemia sp. Kazakhstan ARC1039 | reverse complement strand
AATATCACAGGATTTTTTTACTATAAGTTTATTTAATGTGATTTTAAGAAATGAAAAAAAAGAATAAATATCAGTTTCAAAGTTCAATAAGAATAACTAAGTAAAAATACATAATTACAAACATTATTTTTCTTTCTTATAGAAAAAATCACGACAGAAATATTCTTATATCATCCCCATTTTATATTTTTTTTAAATATCGCAAGTAATTTTTTTGTTATAAGTATATTTAATGTGATTTTAAGACATGCAAAAAAATCTGAAAAAATTAAGTTAAAGAAAGGCTACCCCCTTAATAACTTGGACGAATATTCTTTTATGTCAAAGTATTTGGCTGCAATAATGGGGTACTGGCCGCTTGTATTTCTGGCGATGTTACAGAAGGAATATCTGGCATGAATTTCCAAGAATTTTCTTATCACCCGGGAAATTGAGATAACACCATATGTATCGTATGAATGATGGGAGTACAAAGCGCTTGTATAAATGGCATTGTTTCGTCGAGAAAATAGGCATATATTGTTTCCGGAAAAGTTAAATCTCCTAGAAGTTTTTAGCTGGATACAAGAAACTAGCAACTCCATATAGTCGTAGGAATGGTAAGAATACATGGAGCTCGGAAAAATGGGATACCTGTACACTCTGAATGATGAGATACCTGCGTGCTCAGAGTTTCTAAGGGGATACTACTCCTATCAAAGTTAGGAACAGCAAAAATAAAATGACCAAACTTAAAATGACCAGAAATCATTATTAAAGATTAAATGAAACCAAAAACGAACAAAAAATAAACAAACAATTATAGCAAACGGACTTACGACAGGTACTAATATAGATGAATAAACAAATCTGATTGAACAGTCGGATTAAACACTAAAGTGTTTTATATTCACTAATTTAATAGTTTTTGCGTCATTATCTAGGTATAGCACGAAAGATATCTTTACGGAGGGGGTGTGACTTTAGTCCTCATGTATCCCCTCCCCCAAACATTTACTTGTAATTATTTATATACATTTTCAGGGATCGAAAGTTTGCTTTTCCTTTATTTATATACCTGTAGTTCTAACAGTTAGAGGATATTTTACAATATCAGGCTTTTAAAAATGGAAGTTATGTCACAAAACAAATTTACGAAATGGTACAATAAATGGTAAAAGATACCGACGGGAAATAACCACAAAGCATTAGAGTGACGGGAGAAAAAGAATTTCTACTGCATTGACTAAGAGAATACATAAATACAACTTAATTATTCTAAGGTTCTTATCTTTAAATAAAGAACAGTGCAATTAATTTGCGGTTTCCTAACCAACTTTAACTTTTGCTTCATTTTCTAAATTAGCTAAATGAGCCAAATTTTCTAATTTAGTATTTGAAGAAACTTGATGCAAGCAGAGAGTACTCTTTGATTAATGCCAACTCAAGGGATACCAACCACTCCACCGCCTCCTTATGGCGAAACTCAAACCAAGAAAGAGGTGAGTAAAAGAATAATTGTTGTAAGCAATAAGAAAAACAAAATGCAGCAAACTATGAGGGAGGCTAATAGGAAGTGTATCGATGTAATTGAGGATTGGGCGAAATTTATAAAAACAAAAAAGTCTATAAAAATTTACAGTTTTTTTAAATGTATCATATATGTTAACTACATAATTATTACATATTTTATAGTATAAAAATATAGTATAATAAATATTCAGGTATATATGATTTTACACTACAGTATAAAACTTATTATATATAATTAAAAACCTATTATAAAGATTAATATAAATTTATAAGTCTAAGAAATATCGGAACTTGATTTTTTTTTCTCTCTCTACTTTTCCTGTCTTTCATTTTCAATTGTTTCTGTATTCTAGCTTGTTTCAAAGCTTATGTAATTCCTCGAAATAATTCCAAAAGAGTCAGGTTTGGGTTCAAATATGAGCCCCTCACCCTTTGATCATTAGTCATGAAAGGTTTTCTATGATCAATTTACCAAAATATCTGTGGGTGATTAAATAAAAAAAAACAAGTTTTTTTTTAACTGAAAGTAAGGAAGGACGTTAAAACTTAAAACGAACAGAAATTATTCCGTATATGAAAGGGGCTGTACCCTCCTCAACGCCTCGCTCTTTACGCTAAAGTTTTTCATTGTTAAAAAAAATAGAGTTGTGAGAAAGTCAGACTTTAGCGTAAAGAGCGAGGTGCTGAAGAGGGGACAACTCCTTTCATATACGGAATAATTTCTGTTCGTTTTAAGTTTTAACGTCGTTCCTTACCTTCAGTTAAAATAAACTTGTTTTTTTATTTAATTTTTGAACGTTTTTGAATTAATACAGGTTTTGATTTTGGCTCACCGTACATGAATAATTAAAACAAAATTTGAATATTAATTTTACTTTTATTTGGTTAAATGGATTTCTCGAAACTTGTTTAATTTTATTTACGAACGTTTTTATTAGTAATAAACATAATTAACTTAAGAATTAACAGACATAACGAACTTCTATATTTATATATTTTTAATACGTATATTAGAGGGTTCGCCCCCTAGTCAATACCTTGCTCTTTAAGTTAAAGTTCGAACTTTGTTCCAATTCTTTGAAAATGACCCGTTAATCACAAATGCCGTTAATTAGAATAAATAGCTCTTATGAAAGTACTAAAAAATCTTTGGCTTAAAGAGCAAGGTATTGACTAGGGGGTGAACCGAATTATATACGTAATGTTTTCTGTCGTTTTAAGTTTTGATGTTGCTCCTTACTTTCAGTTGAAAAACTTGTTTTATATATATATAATTTCTGAACTTTTTTTTAAATAATGCTGGGAAATCCGGCACCCCCTTCATAGCAATGTCCCTTCCCCCATGAAAACTTCCATTATGGAAACACCCTCCCACATAACCCCCAACCCCCTCCCCCCCACTACCATAAAAAATCCCCCCTGAAAACGTCTGTATACTTCCCAATAACCAATACTATATGTTAACATTGGGTAAAGTTAATAACTTACAGCCCTTCCCCCGGGGACTTAGGGGGATTAAGTCATCCTAAACGACATAGTTATCATATTTTAGACCATGCTGAACAAAATGGCTATCTCAAAATTTGGATCGGGTGACTTTGGGAAAAAAATGAACGTGGGAGTTTTGGTCAGTTAAACAGGGCACTAGAACTTTTAATTTCCGTTCCAATGAGCCCTGCCGCGATATTCTAGGACCACTGGGTCGATACGATCATCCCTGGGAAAAAACAACAAAAAAAACAAAAAATAAATAAACACGCATCCGTGATCTTTCTTCTGGCAAAAAATGCAAAATTCCACATTTTTGTACATAGGAGCTTGAAACCTTTGCAGTTGGGCTCTCTGATACGCTAAATATGATGGTGTGATTTTCATTAAGGTTCTTTAACTTTTAGGGGGTCTTTCCCCCTTTTTTCGAAAATCAGCCAAATTTTCTCAGGCGCGTAACTTTTGATAGGTAGGGAATAAACTTGATGAAACTTATATATTTGAAATCAGCATTAAAATCTGATCCTTTTGATGTATCTATTGGTATCAAAATTCCGTTTTGTAGAGTTTCGGTTACCATTGAGCCGAGTCGCTCCTTACTTACAGTGCGTTACCATGAACTGTTTGATAAGAAAGCTTACCTGAGGTATGGTTTTTAAGTCTTTACTTGTAAGCTAGTCATCTTTTCCCCTTGTAACTGGGAGTTATTCCCAACATTGGCAATTTAGTTTTTATATAGTTTTTTTTCTCCATCTCACATTGAGTCCTATATTTTCCCTTTCCCTTTTGCATGTTTTTTCTTTCTGTTTTGTTAATTTGTTCTTCTGATCGTATCAATAACTATTGTTGTTTGTTTACCTACTTTCTTGATCTCTGTCCATCACCGGGGCCATTTTTGAAATTTTTGCACATATAATATACAAGAATACAATCTTACAAGTATAGTAGTCTATCGAAACACAATGTCAAGGATTAGTTTGACTATGATAAAGCTTTTTAACTTCAATTTGCACCCCAACTTTTTGACTCTTTAAAATTCTTAAATGAAAGTTCCGGACATATGAACTCCTTAAAATGAACTGAATTAATTCAGCGTTTTACTGAGGCAGCTTAAATATCTATGAGGAGGATATATACTTTTTAGTATATAATTCCCATTTAATTTTTACTTAGTTCTTTATTTTGAGATAAGAATAAATTGATTTTATTTAGCAAAGCTACCATTTTGAAGGTATAAATGAAAACCACTAATATCTCAATTAGGAGCGCATGACATTAGAGCATCAGAATTTCATTCTAGATAAAGTATTCTTCATGATCGATAGAACTAAAGTTAAATATGCACCTTTGATTTAGAGCTTGTGCTCCTTAGTTTTTCGGAGCACAATCTTTGGATTTGGGGAACGTCCATAAGCTCAACAACTACATATTCTTATGTGGGTTCTAGTAAGAAAACACTGTCTGAATATCCAAATCTGTCCTTACATAAAGAAAGAAAAACGAACAAAAATGGGACTTTTATAGGCCAAATGAAAATACTGAAAAAACAAATCGAATATTTCGAGAGGACAAATGCCTCTCTTCTTCAGCGCGAAACGAAATAATGTATCCAAGGAAAGTGCCGAAGAAAAAAACAACAAAAAACAAACGCGGAAAGTCAATGTTAAAAGAACCAAAAAACCAAAGAAAAAAACAAAAACTTAAGAGATGAATAAAATTCAATAAAAGCCAAAAATATAAAGAATTAAAACCGAATACCTAACAACCATAAAAGCGAGTTATTCGCCAATATCCGTGATTTGCACAAAATCCAAAAAAATATGAACTGCCATCGACGGATACTAGCGACAGTACTGCCACTACGTATTTTTAAAACCTGTGAAAAAAATGCCAAAAAACCTGTGAAATTCGTCAAAAAACCTGTGACCACTTTTAGAGCGTGTTCAGGCCTTCTTACATTCTTACTACAGTTTACATTTGTTACTATGAAGTAGCAGCACTAGAATGCTACTAGCAAAGATGCTTAAACCTGGGAAAATCTGCCTCTGGTCCGAAAACACGTCATGGAAAATCGAGAGGCATGCTACCAAGCGGTCTGTTCCCTCCATGAGTTCTGCAGGTATTTCCAGCTTTGACATTAACGCTACATATAAATTACATGTAGTGCTTTTCAATTTCAATAGATGACAGAAAGATATCGTCATGAGAACGTCAACAGAGCAAAATTTTATATAAATACCGCTACCTATTTTAGTCGGAAAGTAAAGGACCAATCATCGAGACTCATTTTCACTTCAATAATTGCATTAGTTATGCGACAAAGATGCGAGTCGTTGATCTTCGGTAGCTATTAAGGATTTATGGGTTAAAATTGAGAATAAAATTGTTCAATCTGCATGGAAAAACGTATGATCACGTGTGCACGGTTTTCCGCATAATGTAATTGCATCTAAGTTTAGACACATAGGATTTTCCTTAAAGATCATGTGCAAACCTGACAGAAATCCCAATTCCCAGACTAGAAATCTATTCGCAATACCAGGCAGGAACTATCAGTTTTTTGGTTCGTGCATTTTCTATCAAATTTTGTAAGTTTCGCCCCATAGCACAACTTATGATGTAAGGAGATAAAATGGCAAATCACGCTGCTTAGATAGAAGTTCGCAAGATAATGGAAGGTAAAATAAAAAGATGTAGTTTGTTGCAAAACAACTTTGTTGAGTTCAGTCTTCATTAACAGATTCCTCCACATGATTCCGGGATCTAGAACAAAAGACGTCGATCACATTAACCACTCAGCCAACTGGTTGTTCAAGTGGTTAAAATTGTTTAACAACTCCTCTATCTTGCCGTTTTCTGAACATTTAGAAGTAGCCCTGAGCTACTTAAGGCAATTGTAGGGCTGAATTATCTAGCGAAAAAGTCTTCACTGCATTTTTGTTTAATTTAAGTTAAAATCATGCAGTGTTCCTAAATTTTGAGCATTTCCAAACTTGACGGACAAGAAATCTGCTTTAAAGAATTGTATTTAACTAACACAAAGCAAAACTTCTTGCATAAGTAAAATAAGTTGGTAGATCAGAAAAAAAGAAAAGGGGCATTCACACGTTAATTTTGCCAAGGTCAAAAGCAATCACTAGACATCAAACTTGGTCACCCGCATAACTCTCTATACAACTTCTTCTTCTTCTTAAAAAAAGCACCTGGAATCCTAAACTGACTCCTTTCGGCTTCTAACTGCACTTCTCTTCTTCTTCGTTAGAAATCACTTGGACTCCATCATTTGGTGTCTTTCTGGCTTCCAAGTTGGTGGATTCTCCTCCATGTCATTAAATTTATATTATTTTAAGGGGGGAGAAAACTAAATTGGCTTTTTCATAAGGGCCAAACAAGGGAATTGTAGGGTCCAGCTACCATTTCCCCGCAATTTAAGAGTAAACTCGGCAGGTACCTCTACGGCTCTTGCGACAGGACCCTCCCCTTCTTCTGCTTGTTGACCCCTCTTCTTTAAAGTTACAATACTTCGGAAGATGTTACTCACTCAAAGAACATGTAAATTCATTAACACATCAATTGCCTCTTTGTGAAACTTCTTTTCAATAACGGCTGGCAAGGGAGCATCCACAATCAGGTTAATATCTAGTGGAAGTTTAAAATTTTGGGATTGGGTATGTATTTTATAAATTCCAGGAGTACTTGCAGTGCATTCAAAGAGAAGGTGTTGCAAAGTTTCTTCAGTCAGGCTGCAGAGTCTGCAATTTGTGTCACTATACTGCTTCTATATATACTGCTTCCAACTTAGGTTATGATATTACAGTTTTCAAAAGGACAACAGGGAAATGAATTTCACGTTCTCACAAACCATATTTTTAAAACACTCCACCTGTTTTCTTAGAAACCACGCTAAATTTTGATGATCCGAGTACAATTTCTGGCAACTTCTAATCTAAAGCAATAGGTACTAAAAATTAGTCAGCCACGCTCGTCTTGCACACAAGGTTTAAACTAGACCGCTTGCATAGGATTCTCAAATAAATGCTGCGATGTTTTTGAATGAAGAAAACAATTCTCACTACTAAGGTTATTCAGATCTTGGCAAACAAGATTGGCATAAAAACACAAAAATTTTATTGGTTGATATAATGATATTGATGTATAAGTCACAACTGATCCGAGTCATAATTGGTTGATTTGATTGGTTAATATAATGATATTGGTTGATAACTCACAACTGATCCGAGTCATGGTATTATAAATTCCACCTGTAGCTTAAACTCTGCAAAAGAGATAGATACTATCAACAGTTACCTAATGCTAGGTTCAGATGTATAAGATTTTTCTTGAAGGTTGAAAGGAAATCTTTAGAGGCTGAAGGGAAATCTGTTCGAATGTAGAGAGATATATTTCTCTAATTCCTATTACGAATCCTAAAGCAAGAATTTTGAAAAACTAAAACATGTCCTTAGGCAATGCTGACTCTAGACCAAAACAATTAAATCCACTTATGCTGCATTTTTTAAGTCTGTTCTAGTTGCCTGGCTTTTCTCAGTTATTTCCCTAATAATAATAATAATAATAATAATAATGTACTTATAACCCATGTCATACACAAAGTTGTGAGTAAGACAAGGAAAAAAAGAGAAAAAATAAAGTAAAATACACTACAATGAAATTAACCGAACAGACGGACGAAAGGATGATGAGGCGAAAAACAACAAAAAGATGAATCCCAAAGCCTTCCTTGCAGCACAGCCAACTTTGCTGTTACATCGGGAACTTCCAACTTACTAATTATTTTACCACTACTATGCCAAGGGGGGGGGGTATAAAGTAGAATTTACAATATCTGAAATAAAAAGACCGGATATGTTTAACGGCTTTCTTATTTAAAAGGGGAAAGACCAGAAAGGTAAAGGACAAAATGATCACAAAAAGTAGAGAATAGCCTACCCAGTTCTCGTCTGTTATACTTCCCACGATTGGCAGCAATCTTAGAAAAACCAATTTGAATTTCCTTTTTAACATCACGAACAGTGTACTGGCGAAGGCTAGAAATGGATTTAGTAACAGTGATACCCAACCATCGAAAAACAGGAACAGGGGGTATAGAAAAACCACGACGAACTAAGGGAACATTAGTGGAAGTTGAACTATTAAAAACTAGAAACTCACAATTTTCAACATTAAGAAAAAGACTAATTTTAGAAAATAAACAGGAAACTTTCTGAAATCTTAATAATCTAATAACTGTCTAATAATCTCTTTACAATCTGATTCTTCTTGAAGAAACATTAAGTTTTTTCTTTCGTAATATTGAAAATTCTATCAACCTTATAAGATCGAGTTGAAAAAAAACTCGAAATCCTCTCGCGCTTTAAAAAAAGCTTATTGGAATCCTTTAACTCCTTAAAGTACATCTTCAAAACCCCACTTCTGATCAAAATTATATTTATTTAATCTGTTGTTGAAGCTCATTTCAACGTTTTGGCCTAGTATCTACCGTAAGATAAGTCATTGGTTTATTTTTATCAATCAGTAACGATTCCCTCTAATATCTTTACGATTTAATGAGAAAAGACAATTGTTCTCTTCGAAAGGAAAAAAAGGATGAATTATCGTTGGTACGATGAAAAATTACGATCTGAAACTTTGCATTGGAGCTGGAATGCATAGAAGCAACGAAATGCTCACCCCATCAAAGTCAGTACTCTATTCAGTGTCAGAGTGTGAGCTGTCAGGTTCAGCACAACGAGGATCTTCTTTATTACAAACTGCCTCTCTCCATTTGATAGCCTTATCCAGTAGATCACTTGGAATAGTCCAGGAAGCGACTTTACCAACTAACTGTTTGGTCATCATCAATGCACTAACTATCCCGGTGTTCAGCTTGTAACGCAGTCTCGTTTTCATATGCGACAGGAAAGAGAACTGTCGCTTTGCAGCAGTGCTTGTACGGGAGAGACAACAGAGGTACAACATAAAGGTCGACAGATCAGAAAACTTTTTTTCGCCAATATCGTTCTTTAGATGTAAAATACTCTTCGAGAAACCAGATGGTTGGTCGACCAGATCTTGACCAAGATCAGCTCGGCTCAACCTGAGCTCTTGCAGCTGACGGTCAATACTTTCTCTCTTGCGTTCTACAATCGTTGCATTGCTTCCCAGAAGCGTAGAAAAGTGCCCGAGAATGCGAATAATGAACACCTCTTCAGATCCGAGGGCAACACGGGGATCCAAAATCTTAAGATCGGACAAAATTGGTTCTTCCCGGCTTATTCTTTGTCTCATCTGCTTGCAGAACCTCAGACAGTTGACCTTAAAGGCTCTGAGTGAGTCCTGAGCAATCCTTGATCCGCGTTCCTCCAGGTAACATTCGGTATTGGTGCCTAATTTCATGTCATCCAGTTCAAGATAGTTCGAGGGAACCAAATCTATGGAGAAAGGTGATTTCGCTACCAGTATCAGGCGTTTTCTTATGAACATTTGGAGTAATATTGCGTACGTCGTAATGAAACTGCTCACCAGCCTACGGATTCTTGTGCCACTGCTCTGAAAGTCAGTGTTTAGGGAGTTGGTAATCCCAAGAACATGGGCAAGAAAATAGAGAGAGGCCTTCGTGACAGGACTGTTTAAAGCGTTGTATATTTTGAGTGCCTTCTCCTTGCTCGCCTAGTCTGCAGTACCCTCGCCTAACGCGTGACCACCGTCAAACAATAACAAGGCATTCCAGGTTTCTAATAGCCGCCTGATGGATGCTTCAAAGCTGAGCCATCTCGTAAAAACCACCGATAGCAACTGTTTCACTTCAATTTTAGAAAACTTCTGGTGGTCATGAAATTCTCCAATCCTCTTTGGACTATGGACAATGTAGTATATTGTATCATGCACAAAAGACTCTAACCAGTCTCGCAAGGTTTTAGATGCTGCTGAAGCAGCAGCTTAAAAGATTTATAAAAGAAGCTTAAAAGACATTTTTTACAATCTAATAACAGATAGATAATTTCTGCAAATTGGTTTTACAGAGAAAAAATTCAATAATATAAAAGCCTTTTCACTCCGACCTATCGTCTTTTTCAATTCAATTCAAAATGGTTGTTTCAAAATGGCCATGGCTGTCATTTGTGATTATTGTGATGAAGCTTTAGATTTATGATACATAGATGTCGTCTCAAAATCACTAAAAATAATTTGAAAATGTGAGCTCTACAAAATTCAACTTTTAGCAGAATGTTAGGTCATATTAGTAGCCTTTAGCACAAAAACCTGTGACTTTCTACCATTCAGTGGCAAAAACCTGTGAACCTGTGACCATCAAAAAAACCTGTGAAGTTTCACAGGAAACCTGTGACTGTGGCAACACAGACAAGCGAACAACTGACAAAGAAAAGGAAGCAATTCATTCACTCAAAAACAAAACAAACCGGCAATTAAATAAGTTGGAGAACTATGTCATCTGATTTTGGATTTTAATTAATATATTTCTTGCAGACACCCTTTGACACCTAAGGGGTTGTTCACGTGTTTGATTAGATGACTGGGAAAGTGGTTCAAGATTTATTTCAGGGATTACTAAAGTATCGGCTTCTCTTTTGAGAAAACCGAAATATGACTCGTTTATTCTCAAATCACCGGAATCTCTGTTTAACGCTAGACCTAAATAAATTTCAACAGCTTTTCTGTAGTGCTGGACAATACCTTTGTCATGCGAAATAAGGCTAGCTTAATTAAACAAAATAGTATGGTCTGGTTTTTCAAAAATGTGCTCTGCAAGGGCAGAGTCAAAATTTTCTGTTTTTTTCCGCTTTTTTATTGTATTATTAATTGAACTAGGGTGCTGAGTTAATCTATCCGTTAGTCGCTGAACAGTTCTTCCGATATACCAAAGACCACACGAACAAGGTATTCTGTAGACACCGGAGTTTTCTCCTATCGGAATAGGGTCTTTACCTTGATAAATTTGGGACCTTATAGTTTTTCTGGGTCTATAATAAGTGTAAATGTTATTTTTCCTTAGATTTTTTGAAATGTGTTCTGAAACCCCTTTAACGTAATGGGAGACCAAGATATACTAAATTTTCCCTTTGATTTGTGTTTTTTGTGGATCTATCTGATAATCTTTTAATGCGTTTTGCAATTACAGAATTTATTAAACTAACTGGATAACCATTCCCAAATAAAATATCTCTAAGGTGGTTGAGTTCTAAATCCAAGAAGCCTGTTGAACAAACTTTCAATGCTCTATCAACTAGAGAATTGACAACACCTCTTTTCACAACAGGAGAATGATTAGAGGAATAACTTAAGTAATGGTCATTATGTGTGGGTTTTCTATAGACACCAAACTCGAAACATGCATCATTTCGGTGCACCAGAACATCTAAGAAAGGAAGACGCCTCTCTATCTCTGATTCCTGAGTAAATTTGAGTGTTGGATCCAAGGAGTTGAGCAAGTGAAGAAAAGAACCCAGAGACAGGAAAACCCAGGTCCCAAATTTATCAAGGTAAAGACCCCATCCCGATAGGTGAAAACTCCGGTGTCTACAGAATTCCTTGTTCGTGTGGTCTTTGGTATATCGGAAGAACTGATCAGCGACTAACGGATCGATTTACTCAGCACTCTAGTTCAATTAATAATACACTTAAAAAGCGGAAAAAACAGAAAATTTTGACTGCCCTTGCAGAGCACATTTTTGAAAAATCAGACCATACTATTTTGTTTAATCAAGCTAGCCTTATTTCGCACGACAAAGGTATTGTCCAGCACTACAGAGAAGCTGTTGATATTTATAAATACCAACATTTAGGTCTAGCTTTAAACAGAGATTCCGGTGATTTAAGAATAAACGAGTCATATTTCGGTTTTCTCAAAAGAGAAGCCGACACTTTAGTAATCCCTGAAATAAACCTTGAACTACTTTCCCAGTCATCTAATCAAACACGTGAACAACCCCTTAGGTCTCAAAGGGTGTCTGCAAGAAATGCATTAATTAAAGGTCGAAATCAAGTGACATAGTTCTCCAACTTATTTAATTGCTGGTTCGTTTTGTTTTTGAGTGAATGAATTGCTTCCTTTTCTTTGTCAGTTGTTCGCTAGTATCCGTCGATGGCAGTTCATACTTTTTTGGATTTTGTGCAAATCGCGGATATTGGCGAATAACTCGCTTTTATGGTTGTTAGGTATTTGGTTTTAATTCTTTTAATTTTTGGCTTTTATTGAATTTTATTCATCTTTTAAGGTTTTGGTTTTTTCTTTGTTTTTTTTTTGTTCTTTTAACATTGACTTTCCGCGTTTGTTTTTTTCTATGGCACTTTCCTTGGATACATTATTTCGTTTCGCGCTGAAGAAGAGAGGCGTTTTTCCTCTCGAAATATTCGCTTTGTTTTTTCAGCATTTTCATTTGGCCTATAAAAACCCCATTTTTGCTCGCTTTTCTTTCTTTATGTGATGTCAGGCCAATGTGGTTTAAAAAATTATCTAAATCTGTCCTTAAGAAAAAAAAAAATTGCCCCTTCCCCCACCCCTCTCCAAAAAAATGTCAAGTTTGCATGTTCCTTTCAATGTTACACTAAATTTGTCGTGCAATTTACTTGATTTTATGCGGTTTTGTGACTTTAGGTCCCCTTCTGAATGCATCTCTGCATTAAATGCATGCGTACGTGCCTGCAAACAGATGCAATATCTGCAATATCTGCAATATATGAAAATTATACCAATAATCTTTTAAAGCCGAAATTTGACAACTTCCCAAGAGAAGAAACTGTAGAAGACGACGAAGGAGGCAACTGTGGGTGGTTCAGTTTCAATCCCCAATTTTTAAAGCCTTTAAGGAGTGTCAAGATTTACCTACTTCTATTCTGTGCACTTGGATTCATACAAGGTACTGTTTACTGGATCTTCTTCTTCTTTTGTAATGAGGTATTATGTTAAATGTTGGTTATCTAAAAGTTAACCTATAAAACATAGGAGTGGAAAATAGTTTAAAAGGTAATAGCATGATTGGCTGTCCTCGGCTTAAAAGATGTATTTACGCACCTTTTCTTTGAATTTGGTCTCAAAACCAGTTTCAGGGGAGGGTTCTAGAAATGTGTATTATTTTCCTATAATTTCTTATACTTACAAGTAATTTCCCTACTTTTAGTACTTTTCAAAGGGTTGAAATTAATTTTTGATTTCCATGTGTTTTGGAGTAATTTGTAATATACTTCCCACACATCTCAATTTTCTAATTTTTTCCGCTATGGCAATTAACAGGAATGAATAAATCTCATTCTTAAATAAAAAATGGTGTAAAAAAATATTTTCCGAAAAAAAAATTTCTAACAAAAGTAAAAGGCATTAAAACCCAAAAAGTACAGAAATGAACTCTAATAATAATTTTAAGTTCGACTTCATAAAACCAAATTTACTGTGGCCCGTAAAAAAGCAAAAATCGGAAATTGGTTAGAACTAACATAAAGAGAGAAAAAACCATAGAAAACGCAATGATACTACAGCAGCTTCATCGATTTTTTCATTTTCTTAATTGTAACAGTAAATCTAATTTCTACCTTTTTGACAGTTTATTTTATAAGTTTTTTTTGTGATTTCAAATATGACTTTTGATTAGATAATAAAAAAAGAATGGCATTTTGAGTACTGTATGTATGTTTATGCGTTTCCACTTGTAATAATTGAAGTGACATTTTAAGGAGTATTATGTCTGTTAAATAGCACTATACAGTTTCTCTTCCTTTACCTTTCTTTCGCTGTCCACTATATACTAGAATTTCCAGTTGTTTTTTTTAGCTGTAAATGCTAAAAATAGATTAAGGACTAACTGCTTCTTATACATTTTAGTTTTTTAATGTTTTTCTTTATTAATTGAATTGAAATAATATTGGGGCTAAAACACATGTCAAATGTTAATATTTAAGATGCAAAGTTACAAGATACGAGGTTAATACAGAAATATATTGATGATTTTACGAAACATGCGTACAACATAAAAGATAATTGCTGTCCATGAGTGGTACTACGCCATCGAATTTTTCATTGCCATATAAATTTGTGGAAGAAATCCTAATCAACTTCACTAAATACAAATGTCATACCCACAGAAATATTATCACCTACTTTGAATTCAAATGCATAGTTTTGTTAATACCATTAGCAATGCAAAGAGCCAGTGTTCAATTTCTAAACTCAGTCAAAGAGAGAGTGGTGCTATTTACCATTATATAACAAATTTTGACAAATTTAGAGAAATTAAAAAACGATCTGCAATGGGTACTGATTTAACAACAACTTACTCCTGCGTCGGGGTATTGAAACATAGACAAGTTGAAATCATTACTAATGACCAAGACAACCGAATCTCCTATTTTGCTTCTCCTATGTTGTGGGGCATTTACGGATCCAAATACTGAAAATTGAAGATTGAGCCAAAAATCAAGGAGCCATAAACCCTCTAAACTCACTATTTGATGCTAAAAGACTAGTCGGCCAAAAATTTGAAGATTTTCCAGTTTAGTCAGATATATAACACCATTCAAGGTCATCATTGATAATGGCAAGCCGAAAATTCACGTCAAATTCCAACACGAAACGAGAGCTTTTTTCCCAGAGGAGATATTTTCAATTGTTGTCACTAAGATGAAGGAAACCAGCAAGGCTTCTCCTTGAAAAAATGTTACTAACGATGTTGTTACTCTGCTTGCTTATTTCAAAGATTCTCAGAGGTACACTAAAAAGGATGCCGGTACCATTGCAGGACTGAATCTTCTGCGAACTATTAATGAATCAACGGCCGCTGCAATTGCCTATGCCTCAATCAAAACGATTGCAAAGAGAAGAATGTACCAATTTTAAGGCTTGGTGATGGTATTTTTGACGTGAGTATTCTTACAATCAAAGACATCATATTTCAAGTGACATATTTCATATGACATATCAAGTCGCACGGGATTCCGATCGATGAATAATTCTTCTGGGCTTGGTATGTTTTGAAGGGCGTCTTTGGACTAAAAAACCTCTTCCTTGCTAATTTACTAATATGGGCTGCCTCCCCGTAGTTGCATACTAATTGTAGGTAGGAATATAGAATGAGTCAGAGGTAGTAGGCTTGAAATTGTCTGTGCAGGATTTCGACTCTTGTTGATAGAAGAGTATCGCCAAGTGAAGAAAATCATGTTTTGACCAAGATGGACCCAGGATTGCACAAAGCCTCCATTCATTGAGTTCCCAGGGACTTCTTGCTTTCCGGTTCTAAGCCGGCCTAAGCACTGCGGTGTAGACATGAGATGATATATGATCCCCGTCCTGCACTGGTATCCCAGATCATTGCTTTTCCTGAGGGCAAAATAATTTCAATGATTTAAAGAATATGAAAATTGGAACTTGGAATGTTACGACGTTAAAAAATGACCATCGTATCAACATTTTGACTGACGAATTCCGACGATTCGAACAGGACTTGAGTTTCAGAAACACATATCCCAGGGGTAGGATGCCTGAAATTAGGTGATATAGAATTTGTTTACTCAGGCAGGAAGGATGGGGTACATAGACAGGGAGTAGGGCTCATGATGAATAAGAAAGCTGCTAAGTCTTGCTTAGGCTGAAAAGGTATTAATGATAGAATACACATTGCTCATTTTATGACTAAAATGTTCAAGGTATCAGTTTATAGTAGTATATGTCCCTGTAGAACCGACTGACGGAGATGCTAGTGACTCAGAAGAAGTTTACTTACAGCTACAGGAGCACATAGACAGGGTCCCAAGCAGAAATATGATGCTTTTAGTAGGAGATTTGAACGTCCAGGTCGGTAGAAATAGGGATAGATGTTATCCTAGCCTTGGTAAATTTGGTGTAGGAGAATAAAACAGTAATGGATACAGACTTTTGAGATTTTGTAGGTATAACAATCTAGTTATAACCAACAAGGTATTTGGCAATGGCTCATAAATTAACATGTTATTCACGTGATGGCAAGACAGCAAACCTTATTGATTATGTTATAGTAAACCGAAGACTGGCAGGATCAATATAGGATACTAGGGTATATAGGAGGGCTGTTATTGATGTTAAAAGTAAAGATCACAATCTGGTAGTGCCAAGGGTTAATTTAAAGCTCAAATTTCGGAAGGGTAACTACCTCCCGGGAAGTTATGATGTTGGTAGACTCCAGAATGAGAATTTGAGACAAACTTTCCAGGAACAGTTGAATACTAATCTTAAGAGTTTAAAATTTGATAATGTGGAAGATTTTGGAATAATTTTAGAAAAAATAATTTGTGATTTTGCTGAAGGTGTCGTAGGGAAGAAAGCTAAGACTGCAGCTAAGAATATTAGTGAAAAAACTAATGTTTAATAAAAAAGAGAAACGACTCGTACAAGAATTATCTGACTGATAGTTCATAAGAAAACAAAAGGAATGTAAAGAAAGTGGAAAAAGCATTTAAATATGAACTCGGGAGGTGTGAAGTGGAGGCCATGGATGAAATTGCCGAGGATCTGGAAGATTCAGCTAGACGGCATAATAGTAAAATATTGTACTGGCACGTTAACAAATTGAGAGGGAGTAGTCAATCCGGACTTAGCCCTGTTAAAGATAGGAATGGGGCGACAATCAGCGATAAGGAAAGAATTAAATAGAGATGGGCAGAACATTTAGAGAATTTGCTAAACCGAGATAGAGTTACAAGTAAATATATAGAGGAAAATAAAAAAGTTTGTGATACCTTGGATGTGAAGGAAGATTTATTTTGTAAGGAAGAATTAACAACAGTACTAAAAGGATTAAAAAATAATAAGGCTCCAGGTACTGATAGGGTAGTAATTGAGTTTCTTAAATATGGAGGTTAGAAATAAGTTACTGAAGATTATCAATATGATTTTTGAAAAAGGGCAAGTACCAAATGATTTTGGGAAAACCTTAATTAAGCCACTTTATAAGAGAGGTGATAAAAGCAAGTGTGGTAATTATCGAGACATTAGTCTGGTCTCTGTAGGTAGCAAATTACTTAGTAATATGATACTTTTTAGACTGAGAGATGCCGTAGACAAAGGTCTAGAGAGAAGAACAGTGCGGTTTTAGAAAAGGTAGAAGATGCGTAGACAAAATTGTCACTCTTAGGTTATATAACTGAGAAGTGCCTGAGTCGTCAAACACCTTTGTTCCTTAGTTTTATAAAGTATGAGCAAGCGTTCGATTCTGTTGATAGAAGACCTTTAGCAAAGGTTTCATCCTTGTATGGTATACAAGACAATACAGTAAAGTGATTAGTGCTATGTATGAGAATAACACTGCTGTGGTTAAGGTAGAAAATGAGTTTAGTAGCTGGTTTTGTATTAAATCAGGAGTTAAGCAGGGTTGTGTTTTATCTCCCTTTACATGGATTAATTAAAAAAAACTTTTCCACAAAATAAGTTGTTCAAAGAAAAGTAAAGAACTCCATTAAACAAAAACTGAGCAAAAATAAAATAAAATAATCTACCAAGCGTGAAACCACCACTAATCAGCATCGATAAATAAATGAAACCCAAAACGAACAGAAATTACAATAATTAACCGAGTCAACCTCAAAACAAGCAGAAATTAACATAAGTTGGGTCCAAAACCCTTATGCCTTCCCAAGGCCAGAAAAAATTGCACTTTACTGAAAAAATATAAATGTTTTTAATCTTATAACTTGAATAAATCAAATAATATAAACATTTTGATTATTTAATGTTAATATCAATATTTTAAATGTCAGTTTAATATAGTATATGGATATTAAACTGACAATGCACATTCATTTGTATTTCTTTTTCAGTAAAGTGCAAATTTTTACTGGCTTTGGGAAGGCATAGGAGTTTTGAGCCTAACTTATGTTAATTTCTGCTCGTTTTGAGTTTGACTCGGTTATTTATTGCAATTTCTGTTCGTTTTGGGTTTCATTTATTTATTGATGCTGAGTTGTGGTAGTTTCACGCTTGGTAGATTATTTGATTTTATTTTTGCTCATTTTTCGTTTAATGGAGTTCTTTACTTTTCTTTGAAAAACTTATTTTGTGGAAAAGTTTTTTTAAATTAATTTCTGCTCGTTTTATATTGTCATAGTCATTTCAGGGAAAAAGAAAATAATGCTTCAAATCTTTTCTTTTTTAAAACTTTATGGTTTGGCCTGCTATTTGTATGCTGGAGAAAACTTTTCAGCAATTTTTAACAACATACACCCTCTTAAAAATCTGGACACAAATAGTAGTGTTTAATTTAGTTTCATACCTCCTCTAGTTGACCTGAAATAGAAAACTTGATACCATTGGCAAAAAAATCTGTTTACTTTCTTTGATACTTTGGATACACTAACGCTATTTTAATTTGTTTAAATTTTAAGAGCAGAGGTAGCCCCAAAAGTCTGAACATAATACCCTCAGTCGTTCTTGGGATACTGCTGAGATGCCTTATTGGGAATTAGCATTAACACAGTGCATTTTCATTTAATCTTAAGGCAACATTTAGTCATTAAACATAATAGGAAAATGGGACGTGGGAGGGGGATTAGTTTCCCTCCAATCAATTTCGAGTATTAAAAAGGGCATCAGCCCTTTATATTTTCATTCGAATGAGCCCTTTTCGAAGTTCCCACGACAACTTCCTCGATACGAAGTGCCCTGGTCTAAACAATAACAACAAAAAAATAATACAGTATACCCACATCGATCTTTACTATAAAAATGTCAAGCCTTCCAATCGTTTTCGACAATTAAAAAGGGCACTAGGCCTTTCAATTTCCAATTGAATGAGCCATTCTTGAAACGAAAACACTTTCTATAAAAACCTTATATGCCCCCAGGGCATATATTACAACCCTTACCCTAAGGGTTGTTAGGGTGGTTGTCATCCTCTAAGACCTAATTTCCAGAACTTTCAACTACGTTAAACAAAATGGCTCTCTCAAAGTTTTGATTGGATGTGTTTGGGGAAATGGTGGGCGTGAGATGGGTGGTAGTCGCTCTCCATTCACTTTCAACAATTAAAAATAGCACTAGCCCTTTCAATTTCTAATCAAATGAACACTTTTGAAGTTTCTACGACAACACTTTCAATAAAAATCTTATATGCCCCCAGGGTATATAACCCTTGCTCTGAGGGCTGCGGGGGATATCATTCTCAAAGACCGAATTTCCAGAACTTTCTTCTACGTTGAACAAAATGGATATCTGAAAATTTTGATTGGATGTGTTTGGAGGAATAGTGGGCGTGAGAGGGGGGTTAGTTACCCTCCAATCACTTTCGATAATTAAAAAGGGCACTAGCCCTCTCAATTTCCAATCGAATTAGCTCCTTTTGAAGTTTTACGACATCTCTATCTATAAAAACGTTATATGTCCTCAGGGCATAACTTACAACCTTTGCCCTTGGGGCTCTGGGGAGTTTGTCATCCTAAAATACATAATTTCCACAACTTTCAACTACGTTGAACAAAATGGCTATCTCTAAACTTTGTTTGAATGTTTTTGGGGAAATGGTGGGCGTGAGAGGGGGTTTAATTACTCTCCACTCACTTTCGACTATTAAAAAGGGCAATTTCAATTTCCAATCAAATGAGCCCTTTTTGAAATTTCCACAACAACTTTCTATATAAACTTTATATGCCCCCAGGGCTTAACTTAAAACCCTTGCACTGAGGGCTCTGAGGGGGTTATCACCCTAAAAGACATAATTTCAAGAACTTTCAACTACGTTGAACAAAATGGATATCTCAAAATTTTGATTAGATGTGTTTGGGAAAATGGTGGGCGTGAGAGGGGTGTTAGTCGCTCTCCAAACCCTTTAAGTTTTTACGACAATGCTTTCAATGAAAACCTTATATGCCCCAGGGCATAACTTACAACCCTTGCCCTGAGGGCTGTGGGGGGGGGAGGGGTTGTCATCCTTAAAGACCTGATTTCCAAAACTTTCAACTACGTTGAACAAAATAGCTATCTAAAAAAATTTGATTGGATGTGTTTGGGGAAAAGGTGGGTGTGAGAGGGGGGTCAATTAGTCTCCACTCACTTTCTTCTATTAAAAAGGGCAGTTTCAATTTCCAAACAAATGAGCCCTTTTTGAAATTTTTACAACAACTTCCTATATAAACCTTACATGCCCCCTGGGCATAAATTTAAACCCTTGGACTGAGGGTTCTGAGGGGGTTATCATCCTAAGAGACCTAATTTCCAGAACTTTCGGCTACGTTGAACAAAATTGATATCTCAAAATTTTGATTGGATGTGTTTGGGGAAATGGTGGGCGTGTAAGGGGTGTTAAGTTGCCTTCCAATTACTTTCGACTATTAAAAAGGGCACTAGCCATTTCAATTTGTAATCAAATGAGCCCTTGAGGGGGGTTAACCGTAAGAGGGGGGTTAGTTGCCATTCAATCACTTTCGACTATTAAAAGGGCACTAGATCTTTCAATTTTCAGTTGAATGAGCCCTCTTTGATGTTTTTACATCATCGCTTTCTATAAAAACCTTACATGCTTTCCAGGGCATAACTTACAACCCTTGCCCTGAGGGTTGTGAGCGGGGATGGGTTGTCATCCTTAAAGGCCTAATTTCCAAAACTTTCAACTACGTTTAATAAAATGGCTATCTAAAAAATTTGATTGGATGTGTTTGGGGAAAAGATGTGCGTGAGAGGGGGTTAGTTGACCTGAAATCACTTTTGACTATTAAAAGGGGTACTAGCCCATTGAATTTCCAATAGAATGAGTCCTTTTTCAAGTTTTTACGACAAAGATTTCAATAAAAATCTTATATGTCCCCAGGGCAAAACTTATAACCCAACTGAAGACTATGGGGGGATTGTTCTGCTCAAAGATATAATTTCCTGAACTTTAAACTGCGTGGAACAAAACAGTTATCTTAAAATTTTGATTGTATATGTTGGGGGAAATGGTGGGCGTGGAAGGGGTGTTAGTTGCCTTCCAATCACTTTTGACTATTAAAAAGGGCACTATTTATTTCAATTTCTAATCGAATGATCCCTTTATAAGTTTCTACGACAATAAGTTCTATAAAAACCTTATATGCCCACCAGGGCATAACTTACAACCCTTGCCCTGACAGCTGTGGGGGAGTGTCCTCCTCAAAACTTAATTTCAATCTGGAAATCAACAACGCTGAACAAAATGGCTATATAAAAATTTCGATTGGATGTCTTTGGGGAAAAGGTGGGCGAGAGAGGGGAGCTAGTTGCCCTCAAATCAATTTCGATTATTAAAAAGGGCACTAGACCTATGAATTTCCAATCGAATGAACCCTTTTTCAAGTTTCGACGACAAAGATTTCAATGAAAACTTATATGCCCCCAGGGCATAACTTATAACCATTGCCCTGAAGACTGTGGAGGGAGTGTCCTGCTCAAAGGTATAATTTTCTGAACTTTAAACTGCGTGGAACTAAATGGCTATCTTAAAATTTTGATTGCATGTGTTTGGGGAGATGGTGGGCGTGGAAGGGGTGTTAATTGCCTTCCAATTACTTTCGACTATTAAAAAGGACACTAGCCATTTCTATTTCTAATCGAACGATCCCGTTTTGAAGTTTCTACGACAACGCGTTCAATAAAAACCTTATTTGCCCCCAGGGCATAACTTGCAACCCTTGCTCTATGGGCTCTGAGGGGGTTGTCATCCTCAAAGACCTAATTTACAGAACTTAAAAAGCGGTTGAATCAAATGGCTATCCTAAAATTTTAATTGGATGTGTTTGGGGAAAAGATGGGCGTGAGAGGGGGGTTATTTGCCCTCCAATCACTTTTGACTATTAAAAAGGGCACTAGCCCTTTAAATTTCCAATCGAATGAGCCTTTTTGAAGTTTCTACGAAGACGCCTTCTATAAAAAACCTTATATGCCCCCAGGGCGTAACTTACAGCCCTTGTCCTGAAGGCTGTGGGGGAGTGTCCTCCTCAAAAAACATAAGTTCTATTTGGAAATTAACTACGCTGAACAAAATGGCTATCTTAAAATTTTGATTGGATGTGTTTCGGGAAATGGTGGGTGTAAAAGGGGTGTTAGTTGCCTTCCAATCACTTTCGACTATTAAAAAGGGCACAAGCCACTCCAATTTCCAATTTAGTGAGCCCTTTTTGAAGTTTGTACGACAACTTCTTCGATACGAGGTGCCCTGCTCTAAAGGAAAAAAAAAATAATACATTTTGCCAACATCGTTCTTATATGCCCCCAGGGCATAACTTAAAACCCTTGCCCTGAGGGTTGTGGGGGAGTGTCCTCCTCAAAAATATATTTTCTATCTGGAAGTCAACTACGATGAACAAAATGGTTATCTCAAAATTTTGATTGGATGTGTTTGGGGGAATGATGGGCGTGGGGGGGCTAGTTGCCCTCCAATCACTTTAGACTATTAAAAAGGGCACTAGCCACTCCAATTTCCAATCGAATGAGCCCTTTTTGAAGTTTCTACTACAACTCCTTCGATACAAAGTGCCCGGGTATGGAAAAAAATAATACATTGTGCCAGCGTCGTTCTTTACTTAGGCAGTGCTATTGCGCTGCGTATGATTATTTTGATGGATTTTGTATTAAGGAGCACCGGAAAGGCAATAGGAGACCACGGAACAAAAAAAGGAGAAAAAAGTCTCCTGGACTAAGATTATGCTGATGATTTAAGCATCCTAGAAGAAAGTTTGAGCAAAATGAATGAAATTTTAGAGGTTTTGTGATTTCAGGGTGCTAGAATAGGTTTAAATGCTAAAATTAATGTTAAGAAGACTAAGTCACTGTGGTTAGGAATAAGTGAAGATGAAAAAATGACGTTAGGTAATGAAAAGATTGATCAAGTGGGCAGTTTCACTTACCTTGGTAGTATTATTAGTAAGGATGGTGGGAGCAACGAAGATGTTAAAAGTAGAATTGCCAAGGCTCAGAATGTTTTTTAACAATTAAAAAAGTTTGGAAGAATAGGAAGATAAGTCTGCAAACCAAAATTAGAATATTAGAAGCTACAGTGATGACAGTAGTCAAATATGGCTCTGAAGCATGGGCGCTTCAAAAAGCGGATAAAGATTTGCTAGATGTTTTCCAGAGAAATTGTTTAAGGATTGTTCTAGGTACCCGGCTTCAGCCCTTATTTCAAACAACAGGCTGTACGAAAAATGGGGTTCAATACCGCTCTCTAGGGCTATAATAAAAGAAAGGTTGAGATGGCTAGGGCACATTTTGCAGATGAAGGATGACAGATTCCCGAAGATTGTTCTTTTTAGCCAACCGTCTGGGGCTAAACGGAAAACAGGTCGTCCCCGTCTGGGGTGGGAGGACGCCATAAAGAAAGATCAATATATGACGTCATAAAGATAAAACGTCATAAAGAAGGACGTCATGAAAAATAAAGGTCGTCCTCGTCTGTGGTAGGAGGGCACGACAAAAAAGATTTAAAGGAAATGGGAACTTCATGGGAGGGTGTAAAAAGGGAGGCTTTGAATAGATTGGGATGGAGGAGGAACGTGCGTAGCTGTGTTGCCTCAGGCGGCTCGCAAGACCGTTCTTGTGGGAGGTTTGGCGCGTATCACGCGAGTTCGAAAACTCATGCAAGATTTCTTTAACGGAAAAGAGCTCGATAGGTTGATCGACACAGATGAAACAGTAGCTTAAGGGGCCACTATTCAAGCTACTATTCTTTGCGATGGCAAGTCTGAAGCCATCCAGGACCTTCTTTTTTTGGATGTGGCACCACTTTCTCTTGGTATAGAAACAGCTGGCGGTGCAATATCTACTTTGATGAAAAGAAATACAACCATTCTGACAAAGCAAACTCAAAATTTCAGTTCTAATTCTGATATTCATCCAGGAGCCTTGATTCAGGCGTATGAAGGAGAAAGGGCTATGGCAAAGGATAATCGTCTTCTCAGTAAATTCGAACTCAGTTGAATCCGATGGGCCCTTCGAGGAGTGCCAAAGATTGAAGTAACATTTGATGTCGATGCAAACAGTATTTAGATGTCACTGCTTTGAATAACTTCTCAGAAAAGATAATAAGTTCACTGTCACCAATGACAAAGACTGTTTATCTAAGGAGGATATTGAACAAACGGTCATTGAGGCTGAGTGTTACCGCAGCGAAGATGAGAACCAATGGGAGCAAACCTTAGCCAAGAATGCTCTCGATTCATGTTTCTTTAATATAAACAGAATGTGGAAGATAAGGAAATCAGGATGGGTGAACATGGTCACAAGACAGTGATGGAAATATGAATAATGGAAATAGAAAAATAAAATTCATAATGGAGCAACTACAGCAGATGGTATACCCAGTTGAATGCTTCGCAGAACCTTGGAACCAGGTGGACCAGCAATTGTAGAAGTCGATTAAACGGTGACTTCTCTTAAAAACTTGCTGGGTTCATTTGTGCCACAAATGGTTAATGAACCAGTTCACATAAATATAATAATAAAGGTGGAATTTTCAACTTAATGAAGATAAAGTAATTGTATAAATTTAAAATACATAAAGTTTTTCCGCTTTAACTTTTTTTTTTTACAGTTTCTTTTTCTTTTAGGTCATTAACGAGGGATAACACTCTTTACCAAACTGCTCATGAACAGTTTAATACGAAAATGCAAAACGAAATGAACTAAATATTTCCTGAAGATATTATTACACCAAAGCTAAACTGGGTGATATACTGAGGAAAACCACATCCCATAGAGTTGTCTCATTCCAATATAGATACATTTAATCTCAGACCAAGAATATTCTATCAACTGGACTCCGTTCGTCAGTAAAGCTTTCACTCTTTAAACCTAAAATTACATTTTAATTAAGATTAAAAAGGGTCTTAAAGTTTTTCTTTTAAAGCTTTTCTGCCAGAGAACCAAAATATTGGATTGAAAGTTAGGCTTTAAGATAAATTCCTAAAATAAACGTAATTGCAAAATTCTCATAGTTCATTAAAAGTCTTCAAAAATCTTAACACAAAAATGTTCGATGTTCCACTGTCTTAAAGGTGGGACGAACTGGATTATAGTTTTAGCAGAAAATGTAGCCCCATGACTATAGTTTTGGCAGTGTTGATCTTAATGGCCAAAAGATGAGAGAAAAAAACTATTTCGTTTAGCATTGCTCGGAGAGTTGTTGGATCATCGACACCGTCAAAACTCAAGAGTGCTCGTTCTAGCGTTCAGTCTTTATAGTGTTTAAAAAAGAGGGAGGGGGCAATATGCTCCCCTGTTTTGCGCCTCTTTATATATTAAAAGTGCACAGTTTCTTCACATAGCCATCTGATAGTCGATTTGCAATGTTCATAGAAGGCACACAGCAGTTCTATGAATTTAATCGGCATACAATCTACTGCCTTTTGCAAAATGTTTTTGAAGGCTATGGAGTCAAAAGTAGCCACAAAATCTGGAAACATGTTAATTATGGGGAGGTTGTAGCGTTCAAACTATCGGAGCATAAAATGAAGAGTGAAGATCTAGCTATTGAACCCTCTCGCTTTTCTAAACCCGCACCTATTTTCAATTTTTAACCCATCCTTTTCCGCCTCGAATACATTGGTTGCTATATCTATGAGGAATATCCTTTGGCGGTTGTGGCTATCATTTGGCCCAGTTTTTGAATATTGGGATTATTATGGATACCTTTCAATCAGCAATGGAGGTCTCCTTTTCCCATGTAGACTGAATAGGGGTTCTAACTTTTCCACTACTACGCATGGCTGGGCCTTGGAGAGCTGAAGGTAATGAAGATATTCCTCCTTCAATCGAGTCTTTCTTGTGGTTCAGGGGTCACATTTCCTTGAGACTTTTAAGGGATCAGTGGCAGGTGTCTTTTCTGCGGTCGTTTCTTTGAGGATTTCATCACTCTTTTTGTATCATTATTTATTGCTGCTCTTTCCATTTATAGAACAACCTCTTCGCAGTATTGTTGGCGGTCTTGAAATAAACTAGTCAAATCTAATCCATCATAGTTTGACTAAGTTGCAAAAAATTTATGTTGTGTTTAAAGGGATTTAAAATTTCTTTTGATAGTTGTTATTTTTAGAGAGCCAAGTTTCAATTATTTGCAGTTTTTAAGAAAATGTGGTTAAGAAAATATAATTTATAGGTGCTCTTGTCAATGGCTTTGTCAATATATCGATCACCTCTATTGAAAAACGCTATAACATCCAGTCATCAGAAAGTGGGCTCATCCTGAGCTTTTATGAAATAGCTTCATTGATCTGCATTCTCCCTGTGACTTATATTGGTGGTAAAGTAGGAGCCTCTAAGCCAAGGTGGTTGGGCTGGGGTGCTATTATCATGGGCATTGGAGCATTTGCTTTTACTATACCACATTGGATCAGTGGAAAATATGAGGTACTTTATATTTCCTTTCTTTTATATACTATCAGACTCTTTCCGTCTCTTTTCTGTCTTTCTATCTGTTCATTAATTTTTATTATCTCTGTCTCCCACTGCTCATTTTTCTATCACACTTTGTTTCTCATTTTCTCTTTGAAATAAAAAAAGCATACACATATGATTCAAAGACGGTAGCAATCATTTGAAGTTCAACTGATTTAATTGTCTAATGCACTGTAGCATGAAAGACTCTCTCTCATTGTCTCACCTTTTTCCTCACACCCTCTTTGAAATTAAGAACATCAAGATACCAAAGGACCTCTATAGGGGACCCTTAGTAAAAAAATGTGGTATCTATGCATTTCTTTCTCCAGACGGTTTCTTATTGAATGTGTGGCCATAAAAACATGGTAGAGGGTCATTCGATTGAAAATCGAAAGTTCTAGTACCTATTTTAAGAATCAAAAGAGATTGGATTCAAATAAAATGAGTTTTTTGGTATGCATGTACTTTAAAGAGGGTCAAAATTCTGGAATGAGGAGATTCTAAGTCAGTCATTCGATTTCTTGTGGTCTAATACCCTCATATACAGATTTAGAAACCCCAAGTTGAATAGAGATATTTTTTATCTAATACAAATGTCTATCCTTGCTAGGATATAAATGTGACTGATTGACTCTGTTTAGCTATCCCTTTGTGCAGTGAAAATATATCACACAAGAAAAAACCCTTTGCGTTTTTCGTAGAAAGTCCTAGTAAAGAACAAACCACGTTGTTTTACCCGTTATCTCTAATGACATCATGTGGATACATAAGGTCAACCGCAGTTTCTTGCATTCAAATTTAATATTTGCATAATAATGTGTCAATTATTATATTCATCCTTGAAAAAGTACGTCCCTCAAGGAGAGTTCTTTGATAAAATCTTTTCTTAAGGAGTGCCCCCTCCTTTTATTGCAGATAATCATATGAATGTAATATTTCATGTTAGCCTTAAAACTTGTTTAAAAAATGATAAGAGCATCAAGCCAAATCACCCCCTATTGCAGCCTAAGTCCAAGAACAGTTCTCGACATGTAGCGAAATTAGCGTTAAATTCTACCCTTCCTGCATACTCCTTTTCTGTTTATATGAAGGGTCAATAAAAGTTTTAAAATTCGGGCATAAAATTTTATTTTTAATGCTTCAAAAACCCCCACCTCCAGAGGAAGATCCACTGGCCCTCTTCCATCATAGCTATATGCAAGTATACACAACTGTATGCAGTTTTATGAAATGTCAAATGAATCAGGTAGTTTAAACACAGCTTTAAAACAATTTTGTAAATTAACTATTTATTTCTTATGAGTCACACATATTTTTAGGAAGAACGCGCGGCCATCGAGAATGAGGACTTCTGAAACTAAGAAGCTCAATCTGCAACTTTTAAATGATTCTAAATGCATTGGCTATTTCAAAACTTTTCTGTGATCGTATTTTGGCCCTCTCTGGACTGAAATTGTGACATTGTGTCACAGAATGGCAGAGAATGCCACATTGGTGTGGTACTCTCTCTTTCACCACTTAAAAATAGGGGATTATAAATTTTAATTGACGTTCAAACCAGCCCTGTCCTAAGTCTCTAGGAACTATTCGATGATATGACCAACGGGAAAAAACAACAAGCACGCCCCTGGAAACATCTTCCTTGCAAAAACAAAAAAACTCCTATTTTTGTAGAAAAGGGCTTGTAGCCTTTGCAATGAGGCTATCTGATATGCAAAAATTGAGGGTATGATTTTCCTTAGGATTTTGCGCTTGTTATGGATCTTCTCCCCGTTTTCAGAAATTTGACAATTTTCTTAGGCTCATAACATCTGATGGTCAACTTTAAACCTAACGAATTTTATATATTTAGCATCATCATATAAAATTTTAGTCGTTTGAAGTGCTGAAACTCCTTCTTTTAAAGTTTTGGCTACTATTAGCAAGAATAGCTCCATACTTACAGTTCGTATCTGCGAACTATCTTACAATAATAACTATCAAATAATCCATTATATATGATTATTTTTTTAATTAAAATGTTAATGAACTGTAAATATGATTAAATATAATTAATAATCATAATTAATCATGCTTTTTATATTTTAGCCACTTATTAACCAGTTTTCAACTCTATGCAATGGTTTAAATTCTACAAACGTATGCTCCCTAGCTGAAATAGATCCTGACAGCTCTATTGCAATTGCTGGCAACTATAAGTGGGTCTTTTTCCTGGCTCATTTTCTCCATGGCATAGGTGCCTCACCCCTCTTTTCTCTTGGTATAACCTATTTAGATGAAAATCTCAAGACTGAGGATCAGCCTTTTTACACTGGTAAGTTCAGAGTTGTATTTCAGTAAACGGGGACAAAAAATTGGAAAAAATTCAGCTGGAATGATTTTTCCTTAATTTTTCTGTGATTTAAAAGGCCGTGATATGTTCTTAGGTTTAAGTGCAATTTAAATGCTTTCTAATTTGTGCAATGAGTGTCAATTAGTATTTTTTCTGTTCTATTTTCATATTGTCAATTATTTTGTTTCTATTCTATATCGTAGTTACATAGGCATGACGTAGATATGGATGGGCAATGAGAGGAGTCAAATTGCTAATTACAAGGAAAACCATGAAAAATTTATAGTAAGCGCTTTTAGCACTTCCGAAATTTCTCATCGAAATTTTCCCATCCCACAGTGCTCGAGTTACAATTCTATGTTCTTTCTTTTCACTTTTAGGTCAATTGAGTCACAAGAAAAGTAACTTCTAGTCAGCGGCGTCATTTCATTCTGAACTAAGGGGAGGAGAGCTAAGTAACCTCTGTGGGCCCCCAAAGTGGCCGGCACGCTGTGGTTTAAGAGCAATATTCATTCACAGCGGTTAGCATAGGCCTCTCCCAAAATCAACTAACAATAGTAAGAAGCAAGTTAAATGTTTTTTATAAATACAGAGAACTTCAGTTGGAAAATAATTCACAGTTTCATTGCAAAACTGGGAAACAACGAGGTCTCATTTTTCTAAAAATACCAACCATAGCCTCAAAATCCAATGATTTCACCCAATTTTTTTTCATTAAACACCAGCATGAAATCCCTGAGCCCTTCGTCACCCATTGTTGATCTTAAATATGTTTTAATCATGCTTAATATAGAAAAGAATCTCATTACAAGCCGTTGTGATAGGCAGATTAATGAAGATTTGTATAATTTTCAAAACTTCAGAATATGCTATCAATACTGCCTTCACTAAATTGTGAAGTTCTAAGAGATCTTTTGGCCTAAATAGTTGTAATATCTTCTCACAAAATCTGTTTGCAAGGCAAACAGGGCTGGGTCAATGAAATCTTCTTTGTAATGCGAGTAGTGGAGCCTAACTACATTCAAACGCATGCCCTCCCCAGATTTCAAACACATGCC
>JAQQPU010008311.1:0-32629 GCA_029168905.1 Artemia sp. Kazakhstan ARC1039 | reverse complement strand
GAATGTCGCTCTTTCCTTCAGTTAGTAAACTGGTTTTGTCCGTGTAATTTAAATAAGTCAAGTTTGCTAAAGAAAAGCGCTTGAACCACAAACTAGAAACTTGTCACTTGTGCATTTGCATCAAAATATTAGTTTGTCCCATTTGCTTACCCCACATTCAACGGAGCTTATTGCAATTAATTACAATAATTTATTGACTAGGCGTAATTATTTTGCAGCATTGAACCTGCCATGAACATCAACATGAATTTCTCACAAAAAAATAAACCAAAAATCTTGCAAATCCATAGAACCTTTGAAACTAACCTAAAGTATTGTTAGCCTCTACTAAGAGGTAAATATTCAAAGAAAAAATCGTCTGTGAAAAGACGAAGTTTAGTTTATTGAGCTCTGAACCGCAATAAGCAAATAATTAATTGGAATTGGCTAGTGAACGCTAAAATTTAAAAGAATCAATTGCAATAAGCTTATTGGACTCAGGTTTATACTTGAAGTCAGTATTCAGATAAATCAAGGGGTTCTTTTAAGTAGCATTGAACTTCTTTTTCCCTTGATAAGAGAAAGAAATGGGTATTTAATATGATGTAATACTTGTAACATTATCAGTTTGGCTTAATCTGGGCTCGAGGGTAAAGATTTCGACGACCACAAAGGAAGGACGAATGGACCATATTCTATGCCATATGGTTGTAAAACAAGTTAATTGCGCTGTGTTTTAGTCTAACTACTTTCAGTTTCATTTATTTCAGATGCCGATGAATGACCGTGAAGGCGAAAGTTTTCTATTTGCTACTAATGGACAGAAACCAAAGTCTCAAACTCAGAGTTGTGTGTGTAAATCCTTTTTATTGTGTTCAAATTCGTTTCTTTTTTATGTTGCCTTCCAATGGACTGTTATCCTCTCCTTATTTCCTTGTCCTTTGTTTGTAGGGTTCATTCAAGTGGGAACCTAATTTTTGTCAAGCATGACTCTGAATCCATATTATGCTGAATTTTTGTTTTAAAAAGGAGTACTTACTCTGGGCCTACCTCTAAAAATTCTAAAGATTTTGTTAGAAAATTTTTAGGAATTTTCTGCTAGAGCTTAATCTCGAGGTTTCAAACCCGCCGAAAAATTCTCTGATAGCCCCCTCCTACCCGTAAAAGCTGTGAAGTTTCTGCCTATGAATATGGGGCTTGTCGAAGTCCATAGCTTTGTTAAACGGGCTTACAAACTACAGCCGATAATGAGGTGGCCAACGTAGGCTTTTTTGGGAAGTTCATCTTTCCATAGTTATTTTTAAATATGTATTACTATACATACTTGCTGAACCCGAAATTTATATCTATTCCTTTGTTTATATGTAGTATTTTAAAAATTCAGGATTTCAATTCTAGGGTCATATTTTTCAACTTAAAAGAATTAAAGAAAAAATATATGTTCGCAAATCAGTTCAAGTATTTGCATTCATCATAGGCATCTTCTTTTTTCGAACAGTTATGTTGGAATACAATGTTAAAAATTGGGATGAAATTTTTGAAAATTGGTCTGCGGTGAAAGAAGAGGTTATTAGATTGAGATAATGAGGGTGTCGTCGTGTAATATGCAAGAACAAAAATTAGGTTTTCACACTTGGATTCACCCCTAAATTCCATGTTTGGACCTATGAATAATTAAATGTTAATTATCCAGCTGTGAATGATAGCTATTGTAATAAACAATTTCTTCAATAACAAATTCATCAGATGCCGTATCTTGCTGCCGATTCCTTACCATCCCAATACAGGATTTCAATAAGTTTTCCAAGAGATGCTTAAGCTTCGATGTAGCAGATATCTTTTCGTTTTTTTTATGAACAGTTAGAGTTGATTCGATTTATTATTTTGTTTTGCCAAAGATAAATTTTAAAACGGGAATTTTTATTTTAGTTGAGAGTGAGTCATCAAAACGAAGACTTTTTTATTTGTATTCCTTGGCCTTTTGTGCTTTGTTGAGATTCTGTGCGCGTATTTTTACAATTGAGC
The DNA here is from genome assembly GCA_029168905.1 of Artemia sp. Kazakhstan ARC1039. Lineage (NCBI taxonomy): Eukaryota > Metazoa > Arthropoda > Branchiopoda > Anostraca > Artemiidae > Artemia > Artemia sp. Kazakhstan ARC1039. The sequence goes on along the minus strand of JAQQPU010008311.1, from coordinate 30,625 downwards.
TCTTGGTTAAAAGAAAAAAACAGCAGTTAAATGATACTCAGTCTGAAAATCGTAATTTGAACCTACGAAGGATTCTTGTTTTAGATTTCCTTCCAGTCTTCTTTCATTTTCTTCTGTAATATATTAAGCGGTTTTGTTTTTAAAAAGCAAAGGAAAGCCTAGAGGCTGCCATTGTGTTGCTTATCTTTATTTTTCTTTTACGTCAAGAGGTTCTCTTGCGTTTGATAGTTATTAAAAAACATAATCTTTTTTTCTTTTTATTAAAAAGTCAATTTGACAAAGGGCTATAAATACCTTTTTATTTCGCTCGTTGTCGTAATCTAAATAGTGTAAACTATTTATCCGTTAAAGAAATTTAGAGTACTATGATTTTTTTGTTTTTCACTAAAATCTCTATCTGACAGTGTAGTGTCGTCTTTGAAAAGGTGCTTATGCTAATCAGTGCATAAATCCAAGTGTTAATTGATGCTTTTTCAAAAGGGCTGCGCTAGTTGTTTTTCGGCGAATTCAGTGATTTTACAAATATTACCTGATATAAAAGATAAAACGTTTTTCTGTGATCTTTTAGTCATTGTTGTCTTCTTTGTGTCTGTATGTTTGTGTACTTATGCTTTCACACCTGAATACTTTTCAGTTTCTGGAATATGGGGTTAGAGCGGTATTTCACCTGTTCAAGTCTTATCTTGGCCCTCGTAGCTTTCGGTCAAATCGGTACTTACGTGTTATATCGACCACACCAAAGAAGTGAAGTTAGGTTAATCCTAATGAAATATGTCAAAATATTATGAAAATATAATACTTTAGAAACAAAATTATGGAAACTACAACAGAGAATTATGAAAAGCAAGCCGCGCAGCACGCATTATGTTAAATACCTAACCAACTTTGTATGTTAAACATTTAATTAAAATATACCTGCATAGTACTTTATCTTACTGAGGCTAAGCTAATTATCTCCGAATGCAGACAGAGAAATCGGTTTTCTCAGATCAAGAACAACAGTGTGGTCGCTATAACACGTAAGTACCGTCAGATCTTTAATATTAACTTTCAATTTGAACATTTTTTTGATTGAACAAGCTATTTGGAAAGTGACAACGCTCGAAGATATATGTTTGAAGTTTGATGTTTAAAGATATCTGAAAGTGTTTGCTCTTCTTGTTCAACTACTTGGTGTGCGGAAATATGCTCAACTGCGCATTTGGGGTCTTTGGTAATGGATATCACTTCCTAAAAATATTTGGCACAAATTTGTTAACATATTGATTACGGATGTCTGAGTTTTGTGAAACATTGTACTTTTTCCATCAAATGGGGTTTAAAGCAAAGCGTTCATGTTTACTGTATTCCCATAAATTCATGCTATTTCATTCTAATCTCAAGTAGAACTGTTGCTCGTCACCACTTTCAATGTTTGTGCTCAAAGAATAACTATTGAAATATTAGGACTTTTCAGTGCATTTTCTGTAGCTTAAAAAATAACGAAGGACAACATCAGTGAATTTCCTCGTTATTTTGAATACTACTTAATTTCCAATAGCCCGCTAAATTACTACCAGTGATTATTATTCCCGACGCATTCTAGTAATTTAAAAAAAAAATTAGGTAGTTACCGTTTCACCTGTGTATTACAAAATCGATATGTAGACTCATATTTATATGAAAGTTAAGTTTGATATTGAGCTTCTTCTTGTATTATTCTGTGTTGTTACACATACAAAAATATCAGTCTTGCAGTAATAACTGCTGTCTGGGGAAGGGGGGTTCAGAGGAGGGGCCTTTGAGCAAAAGTTCATTTTACATCAAAGTTTTGATTTATTTTATTTTTTTAGCTTCGTAAACATCTTAGAGGGGGGTATAAGTTATTTCTTACTCTCCCGCCTTTCCCCCTGGGAGCAGATATTCTCAGGGTCATACTAAAGAATGAAGGTTAAGATCTGTAGTAGTTGTTAAACTGCAGTCTATAATCGATTGATGTCTGTGCTGAAGCTTTATGAAGTTTCGACTTTAATTTATGAAGAATAATGTGTAGGTGATGTATCGCTAACTACTTCAATTTTCAAAAATTAATCAAGTACAGTGTTTGGCATTTCGACTCACTGTAACTTAATTGTTTTTAATTCAATTGATGTATAGTTTGTTTACAGATTTTTTTTTTTTGTTTATAACAGATTCAAAGTTTCAAATTCGAATTTTTCGTCTCCGTAGTGCTTGTGTTGGTCAAATTTTATTTCTCTGTGTCTGTCTCCCATTTTGGGTCAATAAAATTTAGCCATCTAAATGACTCTTCTTTTTTCAGTTTATAACAGATTCAAATTTTTCTTCTCCGTAGTGCTTATGTTAGTTAAAATTTCTTTCTTTGGGTCTGTCTCCCGTTTTTGGCCAATAAAATTTAGCCATCTAAATCACTCTTCTTTTTTAGGCTTGATTTGTATTTGATGACATTACTACCCATTTACTCCTTATGCTTAAGGCTAAATAAATCCACCCTTAATTTATGTAACATGCAAAAATTTTAATAATGCAAAAGCTACTCATTTGAAATATAGTTTTAAAGATCTGTAGTCCCTAAAAGTTTTTTTTCTAATTTATATCTAAAAAATAGGATGATGCCTCAATGGCATCAAGCTGACTTGACCCGCTGAATATTGAATGAGTTAATGAATTGCTTTGATCTCTTAAAATGGTTACTGACAGAAAAAATGATTAGGAAACCGTGTGTCCAAGAGAATTAATGCTTCATTAAACTTAATTACGATTTTAATTGTAGGAAATTAAGGAACTATAACAAGATGTTTTGAAAAATAGATACGGTCGTTCTTTTATTACATTTCCTTGATACCGTGTAACAAAATATTATCAAATTTGGGTGGAGACAGGGGCGTCAATTGGGGAGTGATGGCATTAAATTCTCTCCTCCCCTTAGATTTTGAAAATTACCGTTTGAGGGGGAGGGGGGACAAATGCCTGTTTTTTGGTATTTTCATGAAAAATTTGGGGAAAAGACAAAGTCTCTCCCCCCCCCCCTAGATTTTGAAAAATACATTTTTCCTTTATGAATTTTCATAAATTGATGCCACTCGGCAGAGAAAGATAGAAAATACACCGTCAGAAGGTAGATGTAGTAATCATAGGCAGCGCATTTGCGTTGCCTAAGGCTCATTCAAGCAGAAATTGAAAGTTCTAGACCCATTTTTAATAGTTGAAAGTGATTGGATGATAACCAGCCACCCCCCCCCCATCCTCATCATTTCTCCAAACACATTCAATTAAAATATTTAGATAGCCATTTTGTTCAGCATAGTTGAAAGGTCCAGAAATTATGTTTTTGGGGATGACAACCCTTCCAAACACAGACACGCAAGGATTGTAAGTTACGCGACCGAGCCATATGAGGTATTTATGGAAGGGTTGGTCGTATAAACTTCGGAAGGGGTTGATTAGATTGGAAATCAGAAGTTCTAGTGCCCTTTTCAGGAGTCAAAGTGATCGGAGGGCAACTAGCCTCCCCCCCCCCCACGTCATCTTTTCCACAAATGTATCCGATAGAAATTTTAAGATTGCCATTCTGTTTATAAAATAGTCGAAAGATCGCATAACAAGACCTTCAGGTTCGACACAGCCCCCAAGAGTCTGGGCGCAAGAGTTTTAAGCTGTGTCCTGGTGGTATATAAGATTTTAATGGACGGAGTGGTCGTGTAAACTTTAGAGGAGGCTCATTTGATTGGAAATGTAAAGTTCTAGTTCTCTTTTAAGAGTCAGAAGTTACGGAGGGCAACTAGAGCCCCCCCCCCCCCCCGGTCGCCCTCTTTTCCTCAAACGCATCTGATCGAAACTATGAGATAGCTATTTTCTTCACAATAGTCCAAAGAACATATAACAATGCCTCCGGGGTGTACACAATCCCTCAGAGCCAGGAGCAGGGGTTGTAAGTTATGCCCCCGTGGCATATAAGGGTTTTATGGAACGGATGGTCGTACAAGCTTAGGATGGGGCTCATTTGATTGGAAGTCGAAAGTACTAGTACCGTCATTTAAGAGTCAAAAGTGAATTGGTGGCAACATTTATGAAGGTGAAGCTTTCAAGGAATATTTAGGCGGAGGTTGAATTAAATCAAAACGAACTATGAGCATGGAGATTTTCAAAAAGGTGACAAAGCAATATCTCAAGAACTGCTTGGATTATTAAGTTAGACCTTTAAGGGTAAGTTGCGGTGGATTTTGAACTGGCCAGAAGGCACTATGTGTATTTTTAGTATTACCACTACAGTTATTTTAACTAATGACTCTAATGGTATTAAGGTGAAATTTTTAGGGAACTTTTAGAAGGAGTTTGAATTAAACGAAAAAAACTATATGCATGCAGGTTTCGAAAGGGTATATAAGCAATATCATAGGCAGTACCGCTCTATAATAGCTAGCAATATCATTGAAACTTTTAAAAGAGCAAATTTGATTGAAAATTAAAAGTTCTAGTGGTCTTTTTAAGAGTCAAAACTGCGACTATTTACATTTGTTTATTTGAATTTAACTAACCCTTCGAACTGGTTCTCCAAAATCCTATTCCAATATGTTGTCCAGGTTATTTATTGCAATTGATTTGCTACCGCGCTTTTGCTAATGTAAAAGTCAAGTTAGTGTCAATTTTGTTGAAGAGTTTGAAACCCTACATTTTTAAAAATTCCTATTTGGTTATGTTAGAAACTTATTTGAAGGTTTTTCTTCAAGAGAGGGATGGGAGTGCCTGTTCAGCTACGGGGAAATCTCTTAGGTCTTTTTTCCCATAAACATAACTCACAAATGTATTTGTTAGGGGGGGGGGGGGGGTCACACTCCCGTGGGCTTGTAGCAAGGTTAAATGGAACTTTTAATCTTGAAGCAAAATTGAATAATATTAAGGATTGATATGTATTAATCCTGAGAGCCGACAGGAAAAGGAGAGGAATAGGAAAAGAAAACCTGTAACCTTGGGATTATTTTAATTATTTTTCTTAAAAAATAGAAGTGGCTCTACTCAAATTAAAATTAGATCAAAATAACAAGCAGCGTTGAAAAGCTGATACCCCCCCCCCCCAATCCTTTTTCATCCAAGACTCAGCTTTCGGTATGGAGACTGACACCCCTAAACCTCTACCTAAGACCTCTTCTCGACGGTGTTTTATTAGCTTGGAAAACAGCACTTTCAAAGAGATGTTTGAAACTGACTTTTGTAGACAGGACGTTATCACTTGAACAACAAAATTCAAAAATGATAATGCGGAAATTTGATGCAATTAAAAGGGAGGTCGTGAAGCTCTGGGTTCTTCGGCAAGGTTGAAAAAAGGACTTATTAAAATTGTTTCATAAAACAAGCGTTCGAAACATGAATTTCTATCGATAAAAGTAAATAAATAAATCGTTCAATTATGTTTGAGACTATAGGCTATATAATAATTTCTGTAATGGTGTTGAAAGAGCAGTGTCCGATCACACGAGGTCCGTAGCACGTGAAAGTTCTGTCCTTTATCTGCGAGCAAACTGACGAAGCAACAAATATAAAAGAAGGTTCTGTATTTCTAGAAAATAAGCAAGGAGGGATTTCGATCGGACCACGTTCCCTGGGGGCTGAGGTTGGTGCCTTTTTATGCCATTTAGTACGTTATCACATGAACAACAAAAGTTAAAAAGGGCAACGCGGAAATTTGATGCAATCAAAAGGGAGGTCGTGAAGCTCTAGGTTCTTCGGCAAGGTTGAAAAAAGGGCTTATTGAAATTGTTTCGTAAAACAAGCGTTCGAAACATGAATTTCTATCGATAAAAGTAAATAAATAAATCGTTCAATTATCTAGAGACTATAGACAAATATTTCTGTAATAGTGTTGAAAGAGCAGTGTCCATTCGCATGAGGTTCGTATCACGTGAAAGTTTTGGCCTTTATGTGTGAGAAAACTGACGAAACGCCAAATATAAAAGAAGGCTATTTCTAGAAAATAAGCAAGGAGGATTTCGGTTGGATCACGTCTCCCGGGGGCTGAGGTTGGTAGGTTCCAACTTCTCGCTCATATTTTCCCTGTAAAAAAAAGCCGGAAAGACTTGAATTGTATACCATTTCTTAGGCAAATTAATAAAACTAGTGCAAATAAATTAACCGGTGATATTTCCCTATGTTTGTAGGACTACAGAAAACTAGCACTTTACTGAAAACACAGAAGCCAAGTTTAGAAAAAAAAGAATATTGATTTAGGAATCAAAAGGAAATACCTAGCCTCAAAACAACGAACTAATCTATAACGCTTTTCATAGTCTTACTGGAGCTGTGATATCAGTAACTTTCAGTATACAATTGAAATTAACTTAAAAACTTAGGCATAAAAATAATATGCTTATATTCACTAAACAGCATACAAGAACATATCAATCCTAATATGAACTCCGGAAATCCAGTTATTTTATCTCTAAAAACGGAGAATTTCAAGTTGTGATACAAATTATAAAGCGAGTCTGTAGCAGTGGTGCCATTTCAGAAAACCTCAGGGGGGGGCAAAGATCAATTTTGGGCCCCTGTCCAGACTTGAAATTTAATTACTCTGTTTGGTAGACTACTCTTCAAATTAGTCTTCGAGTACACATTGAAGCAACGTAATTTATTTAGATTTTTCCTTTTGGAACCTGGTTTGGGACCAAAAAATCGTTATAAGATGGAACATTTACCATACAAATTAAAAACTGAAAATTACGTGCAGTTACTTAAGCAATGAATATCTCCTTGGCTTCATTTTGGCGAAGTCGTCCACAAGATTTACAAAATCGAGCTTCTTCACTGCAGCCTTTTCAGAGAACATAAGGAGCAAATGCGAAAGCTGCTCGTTCTCCATTGTTGTCCGAAGGTAATCCTTCACAAATGTCAACGCAGAGAAAATCGTTCATTTGAGCATGTTGTGAGCGGGAGTGCGAGGACTACCCTCACGACCTCAAGAACCTCAGAATAAGCTTCTTTCAATCCTCCTAGGCTTTCGAAAAGATTTAAAGCGTTTGCCAGTTTTTGTGGAAGTTGCAACACATATGCAAGAAATATCAAAGCTTGTATCTTCAGCTCTATAACATCGATGGTAACCTTATCAAAGTGTGTCGCGGTCTCGAGAAGTAAATCTGTGCTCATGAAGTCTTTGGATTTGGGTATAAAGCATCGTGTGGCTTCTAATACTGGTATCCGGACAGAAAAACGCTCTTCAAACTCATTTATCACTCTGTCCAAAACCTAGTAGAACTGTTTAGAAAGAGGGTTGATAGCTGCAAGAACTTCGTGAATGATTTGTAAACTGAATATGAAGAGAAACTACTCTAGTTTACTCTCAAGATCTGTAGCTTCTGCCTCTTCCTCCCTGTCAGAGGATTCTTGAACAACTGACAGAACTGCGAGTATACAGGAATATTTTACCAGAATTTTAGCCACTGATCTATACCAGTAAGACAAACGTGTCACAATCTCAATGAAATTCCTTTCATTGGCCCTGGACTCTCCTCCATCATGGCCACGAAATGCAAGACCTTGCAGTCCAAGTAAGACTGTAGTTTTTAGCAGAGCCTTTACATACCGCCTGCCCTCTAATATTTCCTTTTCCCGTTCTTTGGAGAGGCATGAGGCAACAGATTCAGCCGTCTCTGTCTGAATAGTTTTAATTTGGTCCAGGAAATGGTACATGCTTTGCGCCGGTCACTGCTTTTGCGCTGCCTTACCAGCTCTGAAATGTCTTTCCACTTTCTCAATCCTACCTCGATGAATGCTCTTGCGCCATATCTATCGCCTGATCTTTTCAATGATCCACTGAAAGTGTCGGCAACAGAAGCAGAATACCGAGTCCTGTTCTTTTGAGTATTCGAGCCATGGATATGCCAAGAAATAGGAGCTGTTGAATTTTCTTGTGCGATTACTGATGGTCGTGACAGGATAGTCAGTCAGAACTGGTTGACAGGGGTTATCATATGGGTTCATGGATATATATGTACTGTTTATGCTGAAAGCCGTTCCCTCCGTTTGTTGTTGGCACATATATGTCTCCCCTATATCTCTCAAAAAGAAGACGCTAGAGTATAAAGTGCAGTAAATACAAAATGAGAAACGACACTCCAAGACTCTATTCTGGATACCCCCTTTTCTGGGATGCTGAAAATGTTTTTACAGGCTGACCGGGTACACAAATCATTGGAGACAGTATAATGTCACAGGCCAAATCTGACAAAACCATGCCAAAGGAGATATTCTTCAAATGGGTGACTTTGCTGCAAATCTTTGAGTGTTTTCAATTTGCTGTTTTCTAATGACCTGGTTTTTGGTTTTTCATGAATAAATCGGAAGCAACCAAAAAAAATTGGAAAAGGAAGAATAAACTAAGAGCTTCAGAGTTGAAAATTGGGCCCCTCAAAACATCATGGGGGCCATTGCCCCCCCCCAAGAGGCGCCACTGGTTTGTATTCTTAAAACAATAAGATTCCTTCACTTCGAACTTGTCTGCCAAAAAAATCATGAAATGTCTTTTTCAGATCCGAAACGACAGTCAATCATTGAACTGAGCTCATTGTGCAGAAGTGATGCCAAACTAAATGAGAAAAATAAAGCAAAAATCTTAAAATGCTTTACTTTTATACTGTTAAAGTGTCCTTAAATGGTTTACATTTGCCGTACCAAAACTCCTATATTGCTTTGTGTTTTCAGTAAAGCGCTTGTTATCTGTAGTGTACAAACATAGGGAAATATCACCAGTTGATTTATTTGAACTAGTTTTCTTGATATATGTTAGACAGGCTGGGAAGTAGTAATTTTAGTCCGTTTTAAATTTCAACTTCTTTCTCTACTTCCCTCGGAAAAACTTTGTTTTTTTTTATTAATCTTTTCTTCTTTTCGATTAAAATTTCATTTAGAAACAACACTGCCATGATCTTTTTATTTATACGAAATAATTTCTGTTCGATTTAAGTTTTAATGTTGCCCCTTAGTTTCAATTGAAAACTTGGCTTTTCCGTAGAAGAGCCACTCATTACATAGAAATGAATCGAAATCAGAGGCAACGCTATAGCGTTGCCTACAGTAAAGGCCATGCGGCTCCAATGTTTTATTATTATTATTTTTTTTCCCAGAGAAACTTCATATGGAAGGGGTCGTCGTAGAAACTTCAAAGGGGGCTCATTCGAATTGAAATCGAGAGTTCTAGTGCCCTTTTTAAGGGTCAAAAGGGATTGGAGGGCAACTAGCCCCCTCCCCACGCCCATCATTCCCCCCAACACATCCAATCAAAATTTTGAGATAGCCATTTGTTCAGGGTAGTTGATTTCCAGATAGAAAATATGTTTTTGAGGAGGACACCCCCCACAACCCTCAGGGCAAGGGTTTTATTTATGCCCGGGGGCCATATAAGAACAATGTTGGCACAATGTATTATTTATTATTTTTTCCTTTTGAGCAGGGCACTTCGTATCGAAGAATTGTCGTAGAAACTTCGAAAAGAGCTCATTCAATTGGAAGTTGGAGTGGCCTGTGCCCTTTTTAATAGTTGAAAGTTATTGGAAGGCAACTAACACCCCTTCCATGCCCGCCATTTACCGAAACACATCCAATCAAAATTTTGAGATAGCCATTTTGTTCAGCGTAATTGATTTTCAGATAGAAATTATGTTTTTGAGGAGGACACTCCCCCACAGCCTTCAGGGCAAGGGTTGTAAGTTATGCCCTGGGGGCATATAAGGTTTTTATAGAAAGCGTTGTTGTAGAAACTCCAAAAAAGACTCATTCGATTGGAAATTCAAAGAGCTAGTGCCCTTTTTAATAGTTAAAAGTGATTGGAGGGCAACTAACTCCCCTCTCACGCCCACCTTTTCCCCAAACACATCCAATCAAAATTTTGATAGAGCCATTTTATTCAACGTAGTTTTAAGTTCTGGAAATTAGGTCTTTGAGGATGACAACTCCCCCACAGCCCTCAGGGCAAGGGTTGTAAGTTATGCCCTGGGGGCATATAAGGTTTTGTATAGACAACTTTGACGTAGAAACTTCAGACAGGGCTCATTAGATTGGAAATTTAAATTGCTAGTTCTTTTTTTAATAGCAACTGACAACCCTTCCACGCCCACCATTTCCCCAAACACATCCAATCAAAATTTTGATATAGCCATTTTGTTCAACGTAGTTGAAAGTTCTTTAAATTATATGTTTTAGCAGGACACTCCCTGCACAGTCTTCAGGGGCAAGGGTTATAAGTTACGCCCTGGGGGCATATATTGTTCTTAGGCAAGGAATGCTCATATAAACTTCAGAGAGGGCTCATTTGATTGGAAATGAAAGTTCTAGTTCATTTTGTAAGCGTCGAAAGATATTGGAGGGTAGCCAGCTTCCCCCCTCCCCCCCCCGCCCAAACCTCTTTTTTCCAAATGCATCCAATAAAAAGTTTAAGATAGCTATTTTGTTAAAAATAGTTCAAAGATTATATAACAAAAATTCCGATGTCGACACAACCCCCCAGGGTCCGGGGGCAGGCGTTTTAAGTTATGCCCTTGGGGCATATATGGGTCTTATGGAAGGGATACTCGTCTTAACTTCAAAGAGGGCTCATTTAATTGGAAATTGAAAGTTCTAGTTCACTTTGTAAGAGTCAAAAGAGATTGGAGGGCACCTAGCCCCCCCCCCTCCACGCCCTTTTTCCTCAAACCCATCCGATAAGAACTTCGAGATAGCTTTTTTTTTTAAATAGTTTAACGACCATATAACAAAAACTCCAGGACAGACACAGCCCCCCTGGGGCCCGAGGGCAGGTGTTGTAAATTATGCCCTGGGGGAATATATGGTTCTTATTGAAGGGATGCTCGTAAAAACTTCAGAGATGGCTCATTTGATGGCAAATTGAAAGTTCTAGTTCAGTTTTTTAGAGTCAAAAGCGATTAGAGGGCAACTAGCCCCCCTACGTCCATTTTCCCTAAATAAGTCCACTAGAAATTTTGAGATAGCCATGTAGTTGAAAATTGCTCAAAAGCCAGATAACAGAAACTCAGGTGTCGTATGAAAGGGATGCTCGTATAAACTTCAGAGAGGGCTCATTTGATTGGAAATTGAAAGTTCGAGCTCATTTTTTAATAGCCAAAAGATACCCGAGGGCAGCTAGCCCCCCCCCCCATGCCTTCTTTTTCCAAACCAATCTGATGAAAATTTTGAGATAGACATGTTGTTAAAATAGTTCAAAGGTCGGATACGAAAAAATCCGGTGTCAATACAACCCTCCAGGGCCCAGGAGAAGGCGTTTTAAGTTATGCCCTGAGGGCCTGTATGGTTCTTATGAAAGGGATGCTCGTATAAACTTCATAGAGGGCTTATTTGATTGGAAATTGAAAGTTCTAGTTTACTTTTTAAGAGTCAAGAGATTTAAGGGCAACTAACACCCCCCACACTCTTTTTTCCCCAATTTTTGAAATAGCCAGTTTTTTTGGAAATTGTTCAAAAATTAGATAACAAAAACTCCCCCCAAGGCCCAGGGGATAGGCCTTGTAAGTGTTTTCCTGGGAGCGTATACGGTCCTTATGAAAGGAATGCTCGTATAAACTTCAGAGGAGGCTCATTTGATTGGAAACTGAAAGTTCTAGTTCAATTTTTAAGAGTCAAAAGATATCCGAGGGCGACTAGCCCCCCCCCCACACACACCCTTTTTTACCCAAGCCCATCCGATAAAATTTTTATAATAGCCATTTCATTAAAAATAGTTCAAAGGTCAGATAAGAAAAATTCTTGTGTCGACGGAACACGCCAGGGCCCGGAGGCAGGCGTAATGGGTAATGCTCTAGGGGCATATATAGTTCTTATGGAAGGGATGCTCGTATAAACTTTGGATAGGGCTCACTTGATTGGAAATTGAAAGTTCTTGTTCACTTTTTAATATTCAAAAGAGTTCGATTTTTGTTCGTTTCAAGTTTGATTTGCATGTTCAATTTAAATTTCACTCGTTTTAAAATTTATTTATTAATTTACATTAATATATATTGTATATTTGTTTGCATTGATTTGTTTATTTAATTTCTGCTCATTTTAAGTTTCATATATACTTCAATACGAAATTTTTTTTTTTCGTTTTAAGCTTGATTTTCATATTAAATCCAAGCATTACACGCTTTAAGATTTATTTATTAATTTATATTATTACTTCTTGTATGTTTTTTTGCTATGATTGTTTATTTAATTTCTGCTCGTTTTGTGTTTCATTTATTCTTTAATAGTAATTTCTGGTTGTTTTGAGTTTCAATTTTAAAAAGTATTTGTGTCTGCTGAGCTTAAGTTGAACATGGCCTTCACTTTTCTTTGAAAAACTTATTTTTCGGAAAGTTTTTTTTTCAATTAATTTCAAAAACAGACCATTTCATGTGTAGGTACGATAAATGGTATTATAAACTAAGTTTGTTTCCATTTCAAAAGTTTTGGGAAGAATTACCTGAATTCTTCTACAGGACAGTTTTCATTTGTCTTTCTTTTTTTTTGGATGCACAATGCTACGTATGGAGAGAATATTACGATAAAATTGTCAAGTAAATAATTTGAATAAGTAGGTATAGTAAAAATTAATACTTCTTTTAATATATTAATTTAAATAAAATTTTCCACTGGACAAGTTTGTCAAAGAAAAGTAAAGAGCTCCATTAAGCCAAGAATGAGCAAAAATAAAGTCAAATAATCTTCCAAGCGTAAAACTACCACAAATCACTATCAATAAATAAATGAAACTCAAAACGAACAGAAATTACAATAAATAGCCGAGTCAAACTCAAAACGAGAAAAAATTAACATGAGTAGGGCTGATAACCTCTCTGCCTTCTCAAAACCAGAACACAATTTGCGATTTACTGAAAAAAAAAAACAAATAAATGACCGTGAATTCTCAGTTAAATTGACATACACTGGTATTTCTTTGTTGAGGCTTTGATAATTTTTCATTTATGAAAGTAAGAAAGCTGAAAACATTTCAAACGTATTTTGTTTTCAGTAAAGCACAAATTGTGTTCTGCCCAATCGAATGAGCCCTTTTCGAGGTTTCTACGACAAGTCCTGCGATAGGAAGTGCCCTGGATGTTTCTACGACAAGTCCTGCGATAGGAAGTGCCCTGGCCTAAGACCAAAAAATAAATAATACATTGTGCCCACATCGATCTTTACGAGGACGTGGGGGGGGTATCCACCCTTCGATCACTGTCAATCTCAAAAAAGGCACTAGTACTTCTGATTACCAATCCAATGAGCCCCCCTCCGAAGTTTATACGATCACCCTTTCTATATAAACCTTATATCCCCCCAGGGCTTAACTTACAATCCTTGCCCTGAGGGCTGTGGGGGGGGGGGAGGGGTTTGTCATGATCAAATACATAAATTATGGAGCTTTCAATTACGTTGAACAATATGGCTATCTCAAAATTTTGATTGGATGTGTTTGAGGAAATGGTGGCGTGGGAGGGGGGTTAGTTGCCCTCCAAACACTCTCGATTATTAAAAAGGGCACTAGCCCTTTCAATTTCCAATCGAATGAGCTCTTTTCGAAGATTTTACTGCAACAAATGGTCATCTCAGAATTTCTATCAGATGCATTTCATGAAAGTACGAGGTGTGTGGGGGTATCCTCCCTCTAATCACCCTCAATCTTAAAAAGAGCACTAGAGCTTCTGATCAATCGAATGAGCCTCTCCGAATTTTACACGGTCACCCTATCTAAATATACGTTATATGCCCCCCAGGGCATAACTTCAACCCCAGGGCATAACTTACAACCCTTGCCCTGAAGGGTCTGGCGGGGGGGTGCTATCCTCAAAGACATAATTTCCGGAGCTTTCAATTATGTTTAAGAAAGTGGATACCTCAAAATTTTGATTGGATGTGTTTGGGGAAATGGTGGGCGTGGGAGTTCAAACTCCAATCACTTTGAACTATTAAAAAGGGCACTATCCCTTTCAATTTTCAATCGAATGAGCCTTTTTCGGGAAAATGTTTGGGAAAATGTTGGGCGTGGGAAGGGGGATTAATTGCCCTCCTGTCACTTTACACTATTAAAAATAGTCCTTTCAATTTCCGATCGAGTGAGCCTTTTTCGAAGTTTCTACGACAACAAATAGCCATCTCAAAATTTCCATCAGTGCATTTCAGGAAAATACGAGGTGTCGGGGGGGGAGGATTATCCACGGACTTCTGATTACCAATCCAATAAGCCCCCCTCCGAAGTTATGCGATCACCTTTTCTATGTATACCTTATATGCCCCCAGGACATAACATACAACCCTTGACCTGAGGGCTCAGGGGGGGGGGAGCTCATCCTAAAAGACATAATTTCCGGACCTTTCAACTACGTCTAGTAAAATGGCTATCGCAAAATTTTGATTGGATGTGTTTGAGAAAATGGGGGGCTTGGGAAGGGTTAGTTGCCCTTCTATTACTTTTGACTATTAAAAAGGGCACTAGCCCTTTCAATTTTCAATCGAATGAGCCTTTTTCGAAGTTTCTACGACAACAAATAATCGTCTTAAAGTTTCTATCAGATGTATTTTGGGAAAATACCAGGTTCGGGGGGGGGGGTATCCACCCTCCCATCACTCTGAATCTCAAAAAGCGCACTAAAACTTCTTATTAGCAATCCAATGAGCCCCTTCCGAAACGATCACCCTTTCTATCAAGGCCGTATCCAGGGGGGGGGTACCCGGTTTGAACCCCCCCCCCCCGTCGAAATTTTTGACTGAGTCGAAAATTAGTCTAAAAAATACCTATAAAGACAAAACCTTACCAGAAAAAAAAATATGCTCCCACACTAAATCCTATTGCATTTTGTGGGTAAACGGTTCTGATCAGCTTACGCAATTAGGTAACCGTAGGTAACCCCATGGTCACCTGACCTTTCGTAGTAAATTAGGGTTAATATGCGCTATTATCCTATTGCATTTTGTGGCATACAAAAATCCTATTGCAATTTTGTGGGTAAACGGTTGTGATCAGCTTACGCAATTAGGTAACCCTATTTTCGCCTTATTATGCAAGGTCTGACCTTGCATAGTAAATTAGGATTAATGGGGGCTCGAGGTAAATGTTATAAGAGAGTGCAAGATTGTCAGTTTAGTTCTGTTCAATTTCGGACTTGGATAAGATAAGATTTATTACTGAAAAACGGCTATCACAATCCCAAAAGGGCCGAATTCGCACTTTAGCGTCAAATAAAGCGAAAAAAGAACAACAAAAACAACAGGAAATTATAAAAGGGTCAATGTCAAATACGTAAAAATATTAAAAACTCATAAAATTAGAAGGCCAATGTCAAGTCAGCAAAAATGCCAAAAAAAAACGAAAACTCGTAAAATTAACAAGGGGATAAAGTAAAGTTAAAACGTAAAATTAAGTTACTTGGTGACTATCAAACATAAAAATAAAACCTCCAAATTTGCAAAATGGGCATTAAAATTAATAACTATGAGGTAAAGAGTGAGTGAGGGGGGGGGGGAGGCAGCGGAGATTCACTGGTTGAAAATGTCAACTATGTAAGGGATAAAAGTTCTTCTATATCTTTCAGTGCAAACTCTTATTGGGGCAAGAAGGGGGATTTTTGTTGACACAGAACGCGGGAGGCGGGGTGGAAGAGGTGAATATTGACCAGGGAAAAGTGGAGTTGTTCGAGGGTTATGAAGGGCATTGCTAGCGAAACGCAAGGTAATTTTTGCTGTCCTTTCCTTAAGGGTGACAAGATTAGCTCTCCTAAGAAGGGAAATATGAGGTACTTTACCCTCATTGAAGATAATTCTTAGGCACCTTTTTTGCACTGCCTCTATTCTGTCCGACAATTCAATGGATATGCCATGATGCCAAACAGGACAGGTGTACTCAAGGGTTGGGCGTACAAATGACAGGAAAAATCCTCAAACAGTGCGATTTAGGGCATTTAAATTTTTTAAGAAGTTTAAGGAGGGAAAATGTGGCATTTGCACGTTATAAGATGTCATTAATATGACAATCCCATTTTAAGTCGCTTGAGATGGTAACGCCCAGTAATTTCATAGTGGTAACAGACATTTCAGGGGGGATTGGACAGGGGAAAGAAGGAGGAGTTTTAAGGAAATTAATAGTAAGAACAGTTGACTTTAAAGGGTTGACTTTCATATCATCAGTAAGAGCTTCGGCTGATATCGATTCCAAGATGTCCATTGGGTTGCTTTTTAAATTTTTGGAACATGTCTCTAAGACAGTTAGATCATCAACGAATTTCCATCTATCCGGAAAATAAACACCAAGGTTGTTTATCATTTTAAGAAATAAAATTGGACCTAAGAGGGTTCCTTGGGGCGCACCATTATAAATTGGGAGGGGATTAGAATATACATTCAGGTATTTCACGACTTGTGTTCTGTTAGAGAGGAAAGACGCAATTATTCTAATTAAATAAGGGTCGACTTGAAAGCCCTTAGATAGCTTTTCTAATAGTATATTGTGGTTGATTAAATCAAAAGCTTTTTGCAAGTCAACAGCGATAACATTGAGCCAGGTATTGGGTTTTTCGAGTGTGTTACATATTGTGTCCATAAGATGAACAAGATAGTGGGTAGTAGATGTAGAGCGTAGGTTTCCGAATTGTCTTTGGTCAACATTTGGGATTATCTTTACTTTCAACCACTCAGTTAAAAAGCTTTCATATAACTTCGAAAAAACTGGAGTAAGAGTAATGGGACGGACACCATCAAAATCTTGGTTGTTACCTTTCTTTTTTACGGGAGTAATAAAACCTAATTTCCAACAATTTGGGAATTTACCAGTAGAGGTAATTTCATTAAAAAGTAAGGACAAAGGCTCTAAGAGATTGTCGGCAAAGGCTTTAATTAGTACAATCGGGATGTCTAGTGGACATGTACTACACTTTTTAATGTTCTTAATTTTTGCCTCCACATCCGAGGGTGAAATAACGGGAAAATTGAGTGAGCACAAATCATAAGGAGTGTCAAAAGAAAGGGGAGGGAGGTTCTGAACTATGGAAGAAAGAAACCTGTTCAGATCATTGGCTGTAACTGAAGGGTCTTCTTGGAAATGGAAATCTATATTATTATGTGTTTTCCCACAAATTTTCTTTATTCTATTATACCATTGTTTTGGCTTTGTAGAAAATAAATCCTGGACTTTGCATTTGTAATATGAAGAAGCAGATTTACGCATTTCTTTCTATATATGTTTACGCAGTGAGTTCGCTTCGGATGTTTTACCACTCTTTAGTAGATTCAATTTAATTCTAATTAGTTTTTTCAATTGGGTAGTAATGTATGGTTTGTCATTAGAACATTTTGGAATTCAGAGACTTTAAAATTAATGTCATTTTTTCCTTTGAGAGCCAGCCAGTTTTCATTGGTAACCCAAGATCCAAATGTGTAAAGGCCATCATTGGAAATTGGGCGGTAAGAAAACTCAGTAACAGAAAAAGTATGATTAAAGCTATTGAGAGGCTTCGTTAATAAACAAAAATGGTAACTTCCTCCTAACGGGGGCAAGGGGACAGGAGGGGCATAGAAAGCCTGCATATTGGTGCAAATCAGAACAAGGGTTAAATTTCCCTTTGTTGTTGCTATTTTTAGCGATTTTCAACATGAAGAGGAAGTGTGACATTACGTCGTTTTTCACGCCCAAGCGGACCAGGGATGTTTCTGACAGTGTCGTTAGCGGGACGTCTTTGGAGCATTCATCTGCACCTGTAGATCTGAAGGGCGCTGGAGCCATCGTTGAAGCTTCTGAATCACGCACACTGGAACCAACCACGACGCAACACGCACCTGCACCAACCCAGTCTCTGTCGTTGGTTGCAAATGACATCGGTCGTTTTGTCAACAAATCATCCAGTCTCGATGCAAATTCTAAACTACGTTTGCTGAAGATCCCTTGGACTCCAGATATCTCCTACATTTTTCCAGTATCCGAAAAACAGAAGCTGAAGTTTCAGTTAACTTGGCTCGCTCGTTTCAGTTGGTTGTCCTATTCTCCGTCTGAGGACGCTACTTTTAGCAGATTTTGCGTTCTGTTCTCGTCAGAGACAGCTGGCAAAGGCTGCCACAAGCGCTTGGGGAATCTAGTCACCAAACCATTCAGGAACTGGAAGGATGCGATAGAGTGCTTCACAGCTCACCAACAAGCAGAGTTTCATAGAAACTGCATCGTATCGGCTGAAAACTTCATTTCTGTCTCGGAGAAAAGGCAGGGCAATATCGTGCACCAACTAGACGCGGCGAGGAAAGCGCAGGTTCAAGAAAATCGCCAGAAGTTGCGACCAATTGTTGAGACGGTAATATTTTATGGGAAGCAACATCTTGCCCTTCGTGGTACCAACGATTCCGGCCCCATTTCGGTATCGGATCCAGAACCTTCTCACAATGATGGCAACTTCTGAACACTACTGCGGCTGAGAGCGAGACAAGGTGACGATGTTCTGAAGAACCATCTTCTTTCTGCGGCCGGAAATGCCATATATCTTTCTCCCATCATCCAGAATGGTATTATCGCCGCATCCTGGGAGCTTCTTCAGCAGTCAATTGTGGAAAGAATAAACGCAAGTCCATGCTTTTCGGTGCTTGCCGATGAAACGGCGGACGTTTCGAATACCGAGCAGCTGTCTGTTTGTGTCCGCTACACTTTCAAAGGGAACCTGCATGATGACTTCCTTGGTTTTACCCCAGTTTCTGATTTGACTGGGCAAGGTCTGGCTTCATCAATCCTACGATTTCTCGAAAGCCTTAGTCTTAATCTGAACAAGATGGTTGGTCTGGGATATGACGGTGCAGCAGCGATGAGTGGGCATCTTAGGGGTATCCATGCTGTTATACGTGAAAAGTATCCGAAGGCGCTTTACGTCGATTGTATTGCGCACAGTCTCAACTTAGTCATCTCTTCTGTATGCTCTGTTCTGGCGTTTAAGCATTTCTTCGGTGTCTTGTCACAAGTCTGCAGTTTTTACCATACTTCCCCACTCAGGACACAGAATTTAAAAGATCAACGACATACTACCGGATTCGAGGAAACATACTTTAACCGGTCTCTGCAAAACAAGATGGGTGGAGCGCCACGATTCAGTCGTGCGTTTTCTTGATCTGTACCGACCAATCCTGCGATCCCTGGAAGCTCTTGAAGAGAACGGAAATGCAGAAACTTCTGCAAAAGCGGCGCAGTTGCTAGACACGATAAACCAGTCGCAATTTATTGTGTGTCTCCATGTGGTCAAAGAGCTTTTCTGCTTACGCTTCCACTGTGCAAGACTCTTCAGTCAGTTCACTGTGATTTGGCAGCTGCATGCAGGCACGTGGAAACTGTCCTTTCAAAAACAAAGGAAACTTGAGGCAATGCTGCTACTACTTTCACGTTTATTTTCGACGAAGCTCAGCGTTTTGCCAGCGACTTAGGACTGGAGATGACTCGTCCAAGGACGAGAGGTGGCCGGAGTATGCATGGAGACGATCCAGACCTTCTCAACCATTATAGAACCTCGCTCTTTATTCCTTTTCTGGACCACTTCACTTCCGAGCTGAAACAACGATTTGTGCTTCACCAGAAACTGCTGTCAAATCTCAGCGTCTTTTCTCCTGCCAAAATTGTTTCTGTCGATCTGAAGGCATTAAGCCTGGAGTCATTGGTTGAATTGTATGGCGATATTCTTCCCGAGCCAGACTGTCTGAAGCAAGAAATCGAGCTATGGCGCATCAAATGGGAGAATGTTCCGGTATCAGAGAGGCCTACTTGTGCTGTGTCTTCGCTTCAGGCATGCGACACCACCTTTTTCCCAAATGTTTTTCTTCTTCTGGCTGTTCTTGCGACGTTATTTGTTAGCACTGCTACTCCGGAAAGAAGTTTCTCAACGCTCAGAAGGCTCAAAACCTGGCTGAGAAATTCAACAGGAGAAGAATGATTGAGTGGCTTAGCCCTCCTTGCAGTCCATAGGGACGTTGACATCTGCCCTGACAAGGTCATCGACATTTTTGCAGGGAAGAAAATCGTCGCCTGGATTTCGTTTTATAGATATTCGCCCTTACTTTTAGCTAAAAAAAAAAAAAACTAAAAAATATATAGACTACTTCTACTATTTGGCTTCTTTTTGCGTTAACTATTTTTGCTGTCTTCATGTTTTTGCGTCCTCGTTCGCAAGGTGCGGACTAACGGTGTCGAGCTGACGTAATGTTGCTCGAGGATGTTAGACAAAGCCCACGGGAAAAAATTGGGTAAACCCTCCCCCCGAACAAAAATCCTGGATACGGCCCTGCTTTCTATATAAACTTTATATGCCAACAGAGCATAACTTACAACCCTTGCCCTGAAGGCTCTTGGGGGGGGGGGGAGTATTCATCCTCAAAGACATAATTACCGGATCTTTCAACTACATTGAATAAAATGGCTATCTCAAAATTTTGATTGGATGTGTTTGGGGAAATGGTGGGCGTGGAAGGGGTGTTACTTGCCCTCCAATCACTTTCGACTATTAAAAAGGGAAAAAGCCCTTCTAATTTGTAATCAAATGAGGCCTTTTCGAAGCTTCTACAACAACTCCTTCGATACGAAGTGCCCTGGTAAAAAAAAAGAAAAATAAATAATACATTGTGCCCACATCGCTCTTTATTTAGGCAACGCTATTGCGCATTTGCGCTGCCTATGATACAACTTTGAGTAGTTCCAAAACCACATGCCTACATTTCTCCAACAACTAAGTGGCAACATATTGGGACCAGGGGTGTAATTTGCTATGAGCAGAGGAGGCAACTGCCCCTCCCAGACCTCAGTTTTCCCCCAGACCCTAGTTTCCCCCCCCCTGCTGAAATTTAGTTTATCCAAAAGTGTTGTTAAAACTAAGATAAGCCTGCATAATTCAAGTATCCACTGAAACAGGTCGGTTTTCTTTTGTACATCTTTACCTTTTTATTACTGTGTGGCTCGGTTTTCAGTTTTCTCTGTCATTTTCACTTGATTTGAGAAAATTGGCTCCAACTTTGCTCCTCCCTCCTCCCCACAGGATTTTGAAAAAATTACGCCATTCGTTTTAGGTATGGATTTAGTGATCTACTTAGAATGTTGTTGTAAACCATGAACTGGATTACCTTTATTCCCTTTTGAATCAAAATGCTTGACAAAATACCTTCCCGGGACGTGCTTTTAAAATGAGTACATAACATTTACAAAAACAGTTGAAATTATCTGAAAATGATCCTATAGAAGGAACAAAACCGTGATTGAAAAAATCCTAAGCAAGAATCGAACGCAAGACACTCTTAATTGAAATTCGACCCTGTACTAACAGAACCACGCCTCTAATAATCAAATTTGATATATTGATGTTTGCACCTTAATTGTGTAGCTTATTAAGTGGGCATATTAAGGAACTTAAGGGAGGTGTTCTTGCAAACCTCCAGTTAAGGGTTTTGGACCATAATTATTACAATGATGAAATAATTTTATGCTTCCAAGCTTTTATATTTAAGAAGTGACACCAAAAGGGTTGTTTTTAGTGCTATATCACACTAAGGGATGATAGAACTGATAAAAATCACGTAGATATTAGCAATAGCTTTCAAAGGAGCCATTAAACGTCACTCTAGAAAGTTCTGATAGGCCCACTAGCCCCAGCTTTTCCACTTAGGACATGGCACCAAAAGTGGCGTTTTTAGTGCCATTTCAAACTTGCTAGGGGTGGAATTTATAGAATGGACGTAGATATCAGCAACATCTTTTACTTGAGCTACTAAAAATCTGTCTAAGATACCTGCGATACCAATACGCCCAATAACAACACACCCATACCGATACGCGTGATTTTGATACGTCTGATACCGATACAGCGTACAACCTTTTCCCCACAAACTATGGAGAGTCATGTCATCACCACAACCATAGATAGTGGACTTTTGAACTATGTTGAACAATCATCTCAAGATGTTGATTGAATAGCTTTGGCGGGGATGCGGCCTTTAGGGAGAGGGCTAGCTGCTCTCCAATGTTTTCGGTCACTCGGTCACTTGCACTAGCAAATTTAATTTCCGTTCAAATCAGCTGTTAAGCATCTCTCTATGATGTTTTGGTCATTCGCTAGCCCTGGTGGAAAAAAAAAGGAGACACATCAGTGCTACCCATGCAAAAAAGTGATTTTCCTCGGTGTTCAAGGTGGAGTACTGTAATTGCCCTACTCTAGGTTTTGGACCATGTTGATTCCAATGGTGCCCTTTTTATTTCGATTTGACGCCATTTTCAAGGGGTTTCAGGCTCTTTTTCGAAATCACCGTAAATGTCTTTTCACAATAAACTTTTACTTTTAAGATTAACCGAAACAATAGATACCATTCTTGATTCAATGTCAGATGGCAATTTTTTTCACTTGGCAGTCTTTTTAAAAACGTGTTTTCAACTTTTGGTTACTTTAGGCTGTGGTTCGCTCTTTACTAAGTCGCAGCTACTGCTGCCACCATGATTGTCGCCTAGAAAATGCAGGTCAGGCAGTCATTTTTGTTCCCTTGCAACCACTGGAACCCAAAATCGATTTACATTGTCATGGTTGCAGCGGCAGCTGCTAGTAAAGAGCGAACCACAGCCCATAGTAATCAAAATTCATAGTAATCAAAAAATCTGTCTAGTGATAAAAATTACCATTTGACACTGAATCAGGAATGGTAACTATTGTTTTGGTTAATCTTAGAAGTAAAATTTTATTGCGAAAAGAAATATATGGTGATTTCGAAAAAGAGCCTGAAACCCCTTGAAAATGGCGCCAAATCGAAATAAAAAGTGCACCATTGGAATCAGCATGGTCGAGAACCTTTTTTAGAATAACAACAGTCCCCCACCTTGAACACCAAGGAAAATGACTTTTTTCCATGGGTAGCACTGTTCTGTCTCCCTTTTTTTCTTTTCTTTTTTTTCTAGAAGGGCTAGGGTGTGGCCAGAGCATCATAGAGAGGCGTGTAATAGCTCATTCGAAAGGGAATTAAATTTGTAAGTGCCCTTTTTAAGTGACCAAAAAGATTGGAGAGCAAATAGCCCCCCTCCCCCCAACTAGTCCTATAAAAATTTTGAGATAGCCATTTTGTTTAACATAGTTCAAAGGTCCAATATATATGGTTTTTGATGATGATATGGCCCTCCATAGTCCCTGGGGAAGGGCTGTATGTGGTATCGGGCGTATCGATATCGTGCGTATTGGTATCGCATGCATCGTATCAGGAATATCGGTATCCGCTGGTGTTTTTTTTTCAGTCATTTTCTAGGCTCATTTTTTCAAAGCATGTCCCGGCAAGGTATCATGGTTGCAGCGGCAGCTGCAACCCAGTAAAGAGCGAACCACAGCCCATAGTAACCAAAAGTTAAAAAACGCATTTTGAAAAAAACTGCCTAGTGAAAAAAAAATCCCATCTGACACTGACTCAGGAACGTTACTTATTATTTCGGTTCGTCTTAAAAGTAAAAGCTTATTGCGAAAAGAAATTTAAGTTGATTTCGAAAAAAAGCCTCACACCCCTCGAAAATGGCGCCATATCAAAATGAAAAGTGTACCATTGGAATCAAAATGGTCAAAACCTTGTACAGGGAAGTTACGGTCCCCCTCCATGAACAACAAGGAAAATCAACAATTTTTGCATCGGTAGCACTGATCTGTCTCCCGTTTTTTTTTTTTTTTTTTTTTTTTTTTTTTTTTTTTTTTTTTTTTTTTAGCAGGTCTAGCGGGCTACCAGAACATCATAAAGAGATTCTTAATGACTCATTCAAAAGCTATTTATCATATCTACATGCTTTTTATAAATTCTGCTATCTGCAAGTGCCATATGGCACTAAAATTTTTTAGCAGGTCTAGCGGGCTACCAGAACATCATAGAGAGATTCTTAATGGCTCATTCAAAAGCTATTTATCATATCTACATGCTTTTTATAAATTCTTCTATCTGCAAGTAAAATGACACTTGTTGTGCTATTTCTCAAAGGGTGGCACTGTGGCACTAGCAGGTTACCCGAATATCGCTGGTAGATCTTTTATAGCTCATATAAAAGATATTGCACATATCTACGTCTTTCGTATAAATTCCACCATCATCAAGTTCAAATGGCACTAAAAGCGGCACTTTTGGTGTCGTGTCTCAAGTGGAAAAGCTGCACTGTAAAAAAAAAAATTGATTTCCAACAAAATGTTTCGCTTGGATTCAAACAAGTAAAAAAAAATCCAAATTTTCTGTTGGAATTGTGACTTGCTTATTTAATTCAAACAAGTCACAAAAAAAATCCAATTTGTCTATTGGAATTGTGACTTGCTTATTGAATTCCAACAAATTATTGAAATTATTAAGATTTATGTACTTTTCAGTAGAAAAAATTCAATTTTCACCGAAAATAGGCTATATCAATCAGCACGGTTTGAACTTCAATAGTAGTTTGAAGTTTCTTGAATATCATTTTAAATTTGACTATAGGACCATTAAAAGTAATATGTTCAGTATAAGTTCAATTCAAATATTTGAATTATAGCAGAAAAGGGGGAATGCTAATTGAATTTTGAGTATAAAAAGATAATTATAAAAATAAGGAAATATATTTTTACTTTGAAATAAGTTGAGCTTTCTTGTCTGCAAAATGAACACGCAGAAATTTATGTACAAAAATTACCTTTTAACTTTTACAATCGCTTTTTTAAATACATTTTTTGTGAGTTTTTGTAGGTAGAAAATTTCTTAAGATGCTACCCTAACCTTAACAGTACTAACGGTGAAAATATATTGCTTTATGAATTCAATTTTTTCTAATTAAGAACGAAAATCCTTCTGTGGGAACAACTTATGTCTTGCGATGAACGTCATTTTGTAATGAGACCCAGAAAGCGTTTCAAAAAAAATTCTTCCCTGAAATTGCCAAAAATTTGCTGCTTATGCTGAATAACCAAGTAAGCAAATATATCGAAGAAAAGAAGACGCCTGTAAGTATGTTTCAGTCCTTTACGTACACGTAAAGGAACCAAAAGCTTCCCCAAAAAAGAGAATTTTCTAAAATCGTGCACATTTCAACTGGACTCAAATATACTACACTTTAATAGCATGAATCGTGCTTCAAAAACTCCGGTTTGCTTAAGGATTAATTAAAAAATAGGACGTTAACCGAATAAGTTTTATCAAACAGTTCACAGTGTTAAAGTGTAATTAAGGAGCGACTCAGCTCAATTGTAACCGAAACTCAAAAATGGAATTTTGATAACAATTGCTAAGAATTGGGTTTTTATGCAGATTGCAAATATATAAATTTCATTACGTTTAATATCTACCTGTCAAAGGCTCCAAGCCTCAGAAGAAAAAGAGATTTTGAAAACAGGGAGCCTGATTTTCGAAAAACGGATAAACACCCCCCGAAAAATCAATAAATCTTAATGTAAATCAGACCTTCAGATTCAGCGTATCAGAAAATGTTATTGCGGGGGTTATGATCTCCTATCTGCAGAAATGTGGAATTTATGTTTTTGCCAGAAGACTGATCACGGATGCGTTTCTATTTGTTGTGTCCTTTTTAAGAGACCGTAAGGATTGGAGGGCAACTAAACCTCCTCCCAAGACTTAATTTTTCTCTTATTTTGTTTTCGATTGTTATTATTTAGGATCAATTTGACAAACAAAAAAAAAAATCATCTCTTTCAACTACATACAAACGTATAATACAGAAGTATATTTAATGTTAAGACCTTCAAACGACGAAGCGACGATTTTAGCTAGCGGACATTCAGATCAGAGAGAGGACATTCTTCTGATTGTGATAGTAAGTATTCAGTTTAGTTTATTAATATTGATAACTTGTGTCTTATGTTTCCCAAAATGTTTAAGATAGTACATTTTTATAAATAAAAAAAAGTTTGGTAAAATTCTACGGTACTGTTCAATTAGCTGTAAGCCATGCAAGAAGTGAAGTTCGGTTAATGCTAATGACATAAAGCAAAATAGGATAAAAATGTAACAGTTTAGAAACAAAATTCGGTTATATATTTGCACATTAGGGGTGGGGGGATAAAGCATAGCATATATTAAATACATAACTTAACCTAGGTACTTTTTCCCCCTAAACCCCAAAAAACTAGTTTAAATATTGTAAACGCAGTTAGAAACCACTGTTTGCAATCGAATTCTCCTTTGAGAGATCCTGTTTGACTAGTTTTTTTTATCACCTATCTTGCGTGGCTTACAGCTAATAGAACAGTACCAATTCTACTTTAGCTACTTTTGGCTATCTTGGAAAGGGGTTAGGTTAAGAAAAAGAAACTTTCAGGGATGGGTATACAGGCTAAAGTAAGAGTACTTATGTAATATATGGAACACACGCGAAAAATGAAGTTTGGTTGATGCTAATGAAGTAAAACAAAATAGGGTAAAAATATAATAGTTTAGAAACAAATTTAGGCTATATATTTGCACATTAGGGGGGGGCTGGGGGTTAAAGCATAGCATATATTAAATACCTAACCAAACCTAGGCACCTTTTTTCCCCTAAACCCCATAAAACAATAGTTTAAATATTGTAAACCCAGTAACAAACTACGCTTTACAATCCATTTCTCTACTGAAAGAAACCCGTTTCGAAAGAAACCCGCATCTTCCCTATATAATATAGCGCATGTGTTCCAGATAGTAAATAAGTATCAAAGTATGTCCCGGGAAGGTATTTTGAAGTATCTACCTTGACTCCTTCTCCCTCTAGAGGGTCCTTAAATTTGCCTACATGACAGGTCTATGTTTATTGAAAATTTTGACAAAACAACATTTTACCTTAATTTTCAGTTATCAGTTTCTCTTTCTCAAGGTTTAGTTCCAAAAATGCAATTCCTGTTATTTGAGTAGAATTTTAAGCCATATCAACGCTTCTTTTTTCTTCAAAATTTAGGAAATGTATTTGCATATCTTTTAAACCATATAAATTGGGATTGAGCAAAGTTGTGAAGCTGAAAACAATTTTGTTGTACTTCATCTAAGCAGAAGATCTATTTTGCAAGGTTTCAATTTTATAACACACAGATTTTATGAGGTGGCGAACAAGAGATTTGATGAGATCTGATGAGTAAGTCAAAGGTATTCAGGAAAGATAGGATTCGTGGCATTATTATTGCAACCGTTCACCTCTGGAGGTGGAAAAAAGGGGGAAGTCTTTCTTTTATTTGTGCCTCGATTTGATTTCATCTTCACTTCAGGTCCGAGTGTCACTTTTTTCCTGATTGGAAGATATTTCTTACTCAAGTGTCTTCTGTCGGCCTGCTACTACGCCCTTGATTTACTGATTTCCACCATGAAAAATGCAGCAGTTAAGATCTGGGAGAAATTTGTTGTTGTAATTTTCTGTTGTTGTAAAATAAATGAGATTATTTTTTGTATTTATTGATGATTCAGAAAGAAGAAAGGGAAACTGAATCCTGAGAACTAGATATTAGACTGTAGACCTAGGAAATTGAACAACGCTAGTGATGGAAATTCAATAAAAGAACGGGAAATCCAGCAAACAAGACAGTAATCCAAAAAGGATCTTAAAATCCAACATGTTATTTTGTCAACAAACTGAAAATTCAATTCAGGTATGGGAATTCAAAATTTTTGTTTCTCAACAAATTGGAAATTCAATAATGGCCATGGAATTCCAAAATGGTCTCCAATATTCAATTTCAGCTGTTGAAATTCAAATCTTGTTGTTGATAAACATTTCAAACAATTTTTGTTGAATCTCAAACAATTTTTTTTTACAGTGTTGGGCTATTGGGCTAGCAGAACTTTAAAAAGTGATGTTTAATGGCACTCATTTTTAAGGCATATCCCGGGAAGGCAGATTTTAAACCTATTACTCATATCTACGTGATTTTTATCAATTTTACCATCCAAAAGTGCCATATAGCACTAAAAACGGCCCTTTGGGTACCACTTCTTAAGTGGAAGAGTTTGGAAGCATAAAACTGTCCATTGCAATAATTATGGTCCAAAGCCCTTAACTGGAGGCTTATAAGATCCCCTCACATATACTCCCCATCCAGACCCTCTTAGTAAGTTTCATGAGTCAACTAGTCATAGTAAAAGTAAAAGATTATTGCGGAAGCAAATTAACTAAAACTAAAAACTTTTCAACTAAACATCTACCAAAAATTAAGCTTGATTGATCAACAGTTTTGAATTGAACCTTCAAACTTCACTCTGTGATGAAGCCTGTGTGATAGTTTTAACGGCGGTAATTGGGGGGAAGGGACGTCCTTGCCCACTTAGTTTTTGCTCTTGCCTAGGTTTTGAAATCACCTTTTTTTGGTCATTTCATTGGAAAAGGCACTTGTTTCATTTTAAAAAGTTGGGGAAACAACCGAAAGTGCACTTTGTGGGAGTGTGCTATCAAGTCAAATTTATAAAAAGCGATTAAGTATAAATATAAGCTTTTAAATGAGCCGTTAAACAGCTTTCTTTTGCTACAGAAGCCTTCTAGTTTCTGCTAGTCAGTAGGTGATTTATAAAGCCCTGTCTTCATTATGGCTTTTTCAGGCGAAGTCGGCCGAGTAAAAACAGCATTTTGCTCATCGAAAATCAAACGTTCCTGAAAAATATGTATTGTTTTGTGAAGTATGGATAATGAATTTTATGTTATAGACTAAAGTTTTTCTTAGCTGTCAAGGTGGTTTGCAGTATTTTTTAGAGCTGTCTTGTTTCCCCTAGATCGGTGATAATTAGAAATTGTATTAAAAATAAGTTTTCAACTGAAACTAAGAAGTGACATTAAAACTTAAAACGAGCATACATTATTCCGTATAAATTAAAAAGATCATGGCAGCGTTGTTTCTGCATTAAATTTTAATAAAAAACGAACAAAGATTAATTTAAAAAAACAAAGTTTTTCCGAGGGAAGTAAAGAGCGAAGTTGAAACTTAAAACGGACAAAAACTATTACTTCACTGCCTATTTAATATATATTAATATAACTAGTATAAATAAACCAACTAATTATGTTTCCCTATGCTTTTAAGATTATACAAAACTAGCGCTTTACTGAAACACAAAATAATAAAGGACTTTTGGTACAGTAAATGCAAACCAATTAAGGGCACTTTTTATAGAATCAAAATATTATCAATCCCTCTTAGGATCAATCCCTTTTAAGATAAAGCAACAATCCCTTTTAGGATTTTCTTTATTTTTTTACGTTTAATTTGGTGTCACTTCTGCACAATGGCTCAGTCCAATGACTGGCTCTCGTTTTGGTTCTTAAAAGGACATATCATGATTAGTTTGTACACAAGTTCGAAGTAAGGCCATCTTGATAGTATTATGACTATAGACTAGCTTTAGAATCTGTATCTTAGCTTGAAATTCACTCTTGTATAGAGAGAAATAATCGGATTTCCAGAGTTTAGATTATGTCTTATTTGATCTTCATTTCAAGTGATACTAAAGCATATTTCTTACAATTTAAGACTGTATATTACCCACTATTGGTATTACAGCTGGTGAGGGCAAAATGCTGCTTGATAAAACAATCCAATATTTCTATTACTTCGCGGTTATTAAAAAATATTTAGTTTTACGCTTATGTTTTTAAGATAATTTTAATTATATACTGAAAGTTACTAATGTCAAAACTGGTGTAGGACTATGAAAAGCTTTATAGATTCTTCTAGTGTTGTCGGGCTGCATATTCACTTTTGACTCTTAAATCAATAATCCTGTTTTTTATACTTGACTACTGTGTTTTCAGTAAAGCGCTAGTTTTGTATAATCCTAAAAGCATAGAGAAACATAATTAGTTGGTTTATTTATACTAGTTATATTAATATATATTAAATAGGCTGTGAAGTAATAACTTTTTTCCGTTTTAAGTTTCAACTTCGCTCTTTACTTCCCTCGGAAAAACTTAGTTTTTTTTAAATTAATCACCTCTTTAAGAAGAGCCTGTCATGCTTCCTTGAGTTAAGTTAGTTAAGATTCACTGTAAAGTTTTGGATGCTTGTCGGCTGCGAAGAATAGTTATGAGACAATAATTATTTTTAAAAGGCTATGACAAGCTCTAATTGAGCCAAAGTCGCTTCTTATGTCAAGTAAAAGGGAACAAAAGAAAACAAAAACCACCAAAACAATAGATAAATATAAAAAATAATGAAAAGAAATCTACTACATAATAATAGTCACTTAAAAATTTTAAATAATTACTGAAATATAACGTCTAAAAATAATGTACCCAAAAATTAATAAAGTAAACATTACACTATTAATGTCAAAAGAAAGAAAGAGGGGGCAGATAGTTGAGCTGATAATACTTATTGAAGAACGACTGTCACAAGCTAAAAAAATTATTGAATTCCCATTTCCAGTCACCTAGTGGTCTGAAAAAAAATGATTAATAAGCCTAGTGCTGGTCAAAGATCTAATAACAACAGAAACAATTAAGAACTGAAAAAAAGTCCCGTTCCAGAAATTAAAAAAAAATATATATAACTAAAAACTTAACAAATAAAACTAGGGCTAAAAATGCGTCACAGAGCGGCAAAAAAGGAAATAAAATGACAATATAAAAAGTGGCAACAACTATTACCGCCTTTTTTACTCAAAATTTTGAAAAGCTTTCGAGTGGTGTTCTTTCGTAAAGTAGTAAACTTCAAAGATCAGACTGTAT
>JAQQPU010008310.1:13315-29490 GCA_029168905.1 Artemia sp. Kazakhstan ARC1039 | reverse complement strand
ATCTCCAGATAGCTCAAGAAAAAAAGAGGCCACATTTATATGTCTACATATTCAATTTTCTCCCATTAATTGAGGGCGGCGCTAGCCTAGTTGACCCAATCTTTAGCGCTATAAGCGGCGCTATCGGAGAACTTATAAGGTGTAAGTTCACAGTTTAAGGTATAATTTTAGACTTGACGCGATCAATCTTCATTACCGCTATCAGGACGGCCAGAAGGCTTTTATTGCTACAAAGAAAAGTTTTATTGCTACACTATTATACCTTTTCCTATTCTGTGTCCCAGGTATTCTGTCTGTGTCTGTACTAATTTACATTTTTCTACATTCAAAGTTAATCCCGCTCTCCTCAACCTGGTTACTACTTGTTCCATATGGATTAGATGTTCATTGAACGAGTTCGAAAATACTATAATATCATCCAAGTAGGCTCTTGTATAGGCTAAGAAATTTAAAATATAATCTACTAGCCTTTGGAATGTTGCTGGTGCCCATTTTAGTCCGAATGGCATGTACCTAAATTGGTACAACCCAAATGGAGTAATAAAGGCAGTTTTGGCTGAATCATCTGGGTCCATTTTTACTTGCCAATATCCCCTTCTCAAGTCTAAAATTGATATAAATTTTGCGGAGCCGACTGACTCTAGAATTTCATCCATTCTTGGTATTGGGTACGCGTCTGATTCGGAAATATTATTCAGTTTTCTGTAGTCTACGCAAAATCTAATGTAGCCATCTTTTTTCGGGACTAATACGACTGGTGCTGCATATTCTGAATTTGATGGTTCTATTACCCCTAACTCGAGCATTCGGTCAATTTCTTTTTTCATTTCTTTTCTTTTTGCTTCCGGTATTCGGTACGGGTATTGTTTTATTGGTTTCTTGTCCTTTAATAGTATTCTATGTACTACATTTTCTGTTTTTCCGATTTGGTCTCTTAATAAGTCTGCAAATTCCGTGAATAACTTCTTTAATTGGGATTTCTGAGCCTGGCTCAGATATGTTTCTGCCGAAACCCTTTCAATGGCGTTTATATGTGTTTCTGCCGGGTCTATTGTACCTAAAGGGGCACTTTCCTCGTCATGTTCTGAGGTCGAAATCATGAGACAGCGCTTTTGCGGATCCTTGAGGTTTTCTTTTTCATTTTCCTTGTTAAATTTCCTCAGTAAATTCACATGGTAAACTTCTTCCTTTTTTTCTCGCTCCATCTAATTCTGTCATATAATTTACATCTTTCATTTTCTTTTTCACCTTAAACGGTCCCTTACATCTCACTTCCAATTTATTATTTCCGTCCGGTAATAAAATGAGGACTTCCTCCCCTTCCTTGAATTCGCGCATTCGGGCGGATTTATCGTACCATGTTTTCGTTTTGTCTGCATATTCCCCCTGTGCTTATTTTGCAATTTCTTGGTATTTATGCAGTTTTTCTCGTAGTGATAGCAAGTGGGTTATCACTGTTTCTTCATTTTTCTCCTCATTCTCCCATGATTCCTTTAAAATGTCTAACACCCCCCTTGGGTTTGTCCCATATAGTAATTCAAATGGCGAGAACCCTGTAGCTTGGTGCGGAGTTTCTCTGTATGCAAAAAGGACATAAGGAAGCATTTTGTCCCATGGTTTACATCATCTCTTACAAAACGTCTCAACATGCTAATTAGGGTTCCGATAAATCTTTCTGTCACTCCATTTGTCTGAGGATGGAATGGAGTAGCTAATACTTGTTTAATACCGATAATTTCGTATAATTTTCGGATGTATGTCCATATAAAATTGGTTCCATTATCTGTTAAAATTTCCTTCGGGATTCCGTGACGCGAGACATATTTCGCTAATTCTTCTGCGATTTTTGGTGATTTTACTGTTCGCATTGGGATAGCTTCTGTGTATCTCGTAGCCAGATCATTAATAACTAAAATGAATCTGTTTCCCGTGCTAGATTTCGGAAGTGGACCTACAATGTCCATTGAAATTCTCTCAAATGGTTTGCCGAAAATGGGCATTTTTTTCATTGGGACTTTTTCATTTGGTTTTTTTGTATGCAACTAATTGACAATCTTTGCATCTTTTACAAAAGTTGATAATATCTTTTTTTAATCCTTTCCACCAAAAACGCTGCAAGACTCTATCTCTTGTTCTTTGGGATCCCATGTGTCCTCCCATTGGGCTTGAGTGAGCCAACTTTATTACCGCTTTCCTTAATTCATGTGGTACCAAAAGTTGTAGTTTTCTAGCGTTTTCCCCAGTCTCCATTATTTTGTAAAGTAGATTTCCATTATTGGAAAACTGTTTAGATTGCGGATTTTTTTTTATTCGTTAGTGCTAGTTTTATTTTTCTGCAGTCTTTATCATTTGTTTGTAGTTCTGCGAATTTTTCGGAAGTTATTCCGAGTTTTTCGATTAGTTCCTCTTTGGTCTTTTCTGGTTCTTTTTCTATGGTAAATAATTTTTCTTGTTTTTTGTTAAATTCCTTTTTATCTGCCCTTTTTTGGCTTTTCGGTTTTCTTAGTTTTGCATTTTTTATGAACATCTCGTCGTTGAATTGAAATGGGTTTTGTATATTCTGATCATCATTTTCATTAGTGGGGGGCACAGCCTCCCTTTTATTTTTTTCTTGACTTCGTGTCACCGCATTTACTCTTTTTATCATGGAGGTTGCTTTTAGTGCAAGAAAGTTTTCGGTATTTCCGAAATCTCCCCCTGATAAAACGTCTACTGCAAGAGTAGGTACAACCCCTACTTTTAATTCTTTTTTAACCGTATTTCCCTCTTTATTGGCTAATTCTATTATGACCTGAGCTGTCGGACATTTATGTTCTGCTCCATAGTAGCATAGCGATGCCACTTTATTTTTGTAATTTATGTCGGTTTTCCTTATCAAGTCTTCCCGTACATAGGTTTGGTCGCTGCAGGAATCAATAGCTATCTCTACCGATTTACCATTTAGTTCGCCACATACTTTGTGTGATTCTGCAAATGCGCAAGTTTTCATATTCTCCGGGCTTTTAACCCATGCGGTTCTCTTATACGTTTGAGACTTTTTCCAATTATCTCGGGATCGATCATTTCTCGGATTGTCTTGTCTTCCGTTTGCCCCATCTTCCCTTGTTCTGTAATTATTGTCGTAATTTTTTTTCGCGCTTCGGCAATCTGAGCCATAATGTCCTCGTTTATTACAGTTATAACAGGTAACGTCATACTGTTCCTGTTTTTGGCCGTATTTTCTACCGTCTTTATTTGGGCAATTGGTGCTATAGTGGCCGCCCAAGTTACAGTGTTAGCATGTTACTTCTCCTTGTGTTTGCCATATTTGGCTAGCATTCTTTTTATTTTCTGTGTACGGGTATTCTTTTCTACCATTTCCTCCTAACCTTGTTTTTTGTGGGAATGCCTCCCTTCTAATTTCAGTGTGCTTGTCTGCTAATTCGGACATTTCTTCAATTGTTTGTGGGTTTTCTCTTTTAAGTACATCCTCATATTTGGATGGATTTTCTAAGAATTGTTCCATCGCTGTTTTATTAACTATTCCCGTTATCTTATCTTTTATTTCTTCCGGGTCTTCTAATATTGTATAGTTCTCTATCTCTAGCCATTTTAAAACACATATCTTTCAATTTGTACCCTTGTTCTTTATAAGTTTCTTTGTCTCGTTTTCTTTCGCTTCTAAACCTTCTTTGAAAGTGCTCGGGGAAGAGTGGAAATTTTTCAAAAATGGCTTGTTTTAGTCTTTCAAAGTCTTTTGAGTATTCCATTGGTAATGCTTTATATGCAAGTTGTGCTTTGTAGTTAAGGAGGGGCTGTATTCTTGTCATCCAATTTTCTCTCGGTAATCCGCTTAATTCCGCCGTTTTTTCAAAATTGTATATGTATAAATGTACATCTTCATTTTCTTTCATTGGTTGAAGGTTTACTGCTTGCATTATCTCTATTGTAGACGATTTCTGAGGCTCTTGGTAATTTCTCCCTGCAATCATTTCCATTATGTATTTTCTTTCCTCTCCGTCTGCCTCCTCCTTTTTTTCTCAGGCTTTCATATCAGCCTCTTCCTTTTTTCTCTGGCTATCCTATCAGCCTCTTCCTTTTTTTCTCTGGCTATCCTATCAGCCTCTTCCTTTTTTCTCTAGCTATTCTATCTCTTTCTCTTTGTTCTCTGTCTTCCTCCTCTTTTCGTACTCTGGCTAATCTTTCTTTCTCTATGAAATTTAAAAGTTGTTGTGTCATATCTATTTTAGTGCTTTTCCGTGAGATCCTGCTGGAAATTGAACTTCTACTACTCCTGCTATTTGGCCTACTTTGAATATCACTGTCTTTATATTCTCTTAATTCATTTTCTGAGTCTGCTCGTTGTATAATATTTCCTTCTCCCCGCAACTCCCATACTTTTTCTACCTTCTCTGAAGGGTGAGTTTGTTTTGTTATACCCGTTCTTTCATGTAATGATTTTTCCTCATGTATTATCGCCACTGTTTCTTTTGTTCGGGTTTCTCTATCTGCGAGTAATTCTTTCTGCATTTGTTTTAGACTTTTCTCTTCTTCTCTGGTTCGTACCAGGGATTGCTCTATTACTGATTTTGGTTTGAAGATCCTCTTCACATGTCCCAGAAATGTCTATTTCACCTGTTGAGTGATATATGGTTCTATCTGATGGTGTTTTTCTTAAAATGGGAGTCGTATACAATTGTGTGTCTGAATCCGATTTTTGTTTTACCGCTGTAGATCTTGTCTGAATTCTTCGTTTGTCCGCCATTATTTCAAGGTTTATTTAACGTCTTTCGTTCAAATGAAAATCCTTTTATCAATGTTTCTTTTTATCCTTTCGTGAAAAATTATTTCCTTTTAATTTGTCGATTATCTGTGGGTGGCGCAGCCTCCCTTGTCTCACAAGTTAATTATTCGCGTGATTTATTGATTCTTAAATTTTATTACCTATTATTATCCGTATAGGCACAGCTCAGATAAAAATTTTCTCTTTACGATTTTTACATATGTACCAACCATAGGCTACTTTCTAGGCCAAATTAACCCGTCTCTTCGAAAGCTCGGAATTCTTTTATTATCAGATTTACTGATAGGACCTTAAATCGCTGCCACCAGTTAATGGAGGATTATTGTGCGGGGGTCACCACTTTTAAAGGCAAAAATGGCGCAAAGAGTTGCTATGCCACTTACTGGAGGGGGAGATCCCTCGTAGGCCCCAAATTAGTGGGATTTCCGCGGTTACTCCAACGGTTCCGTATATACCAACGTGATCGGATGGTCTATGGCCACATTTAAAGCCAAAGTTTACCGATAAGATTTCTAACTAACTCTTTTAGATTCGACCTAAGCTGAAAAGTTAAAAGAGTACATAGTAAAAAAAAGCTTACTGTAATCACTCCACGTTGTATAAAAGAACTGAACTAAAACTCTCTTTCTCCCAGCCCGCTAGCCGCGTGCTGCGGCAGGGGTTACGAGGGTGGTAAATGAATCTTTCCAGCCAATCCTAGGACTTACTAATTTACTGATCAACCTCCGTAACTGCGCAATTCTTTACTCGTGGTCTATTAAGCACGTACGCAGTTAAGAGGACCCAAAATGGCGTCAAAAAATAAAAGGAAAATTAATATTTATAACTCGGGGACGGAAAATAATTAAGGGGCCAAAAGAAAGGAATCTGGGAGGGACATTTATCTAAACAAACTGGGACCAGGGTTCCAACATAGAACAATCTGTTTTTACTCCCTGTACATATTTGGTCATATCTCGGAAAGCGTAGTAGATAGAAAAATTTGTTTACTGCCCCGTTGGTTTTGCCGTGTTGAGATTAGGGTAGGTCAATTTTTAACTAAAAATCAATTTTTCGTGCAGATACCGGGTCTTGACAGGGGACAGCTAACCTGCAGCATCATGAATTCTAGATGAAATTAGCAAAGCCAGTAGCTTTCTACTCTTAGTCTAGCTTTAATCAGATTGGCTATATTTTAAAAAGCGTTATGACATTGTTTGGAAGACTTGCATTTGAAATCGCTTCGTCTATGTAAGTTCTATCAATTGTTCTAACCCGTTTTCTTCTTTCCCAAAGTGTTCTAAAGATATTTTGATGTTTCTGTTTTCCCATAACGCGTCTTGTCTTCTTTTTTTACTCACAGAAACTGCAGGAAATCGCAGCTTTTGATAATTTTCTTGTCACCGCTAGATACCTAAAAAAAATCCAATAATCACATGCAGTAAAAAAAACAAAATAAAGACTGAACACATTCTCCCGTTTTTCAGCTTTACTTGGGAGCATTATTTAATTGTCAAGACTGACTAAAACAGTTTTAGCTGCTTTGATATGGTGTTTCTTAAGTTCAATGTATTCAAATTTTTATTTTTTCTAAACAGCTAAGGAAGAGAAAATCAAAATGTGAACATAGCGGCAATTATCATCGCTCAATGACACAGAATAAAAATATTGACCATACAAATTTAACAAATACAAATGGCAATTTATTGAGTAAAAAATATTTTATTTTTTATTGGATTTTTTATATAAAATATATCTTATTTTTCTGGTAATTTTTGGGCACCAAAGCAATAACCATTTTAAATATTGACAGTAACCATTTGAATTTGATAAATTAAATTTTTTGTTCTGAACAACAGCTATGAAAGTGAATATTCTATCTGACTTGACTTGCTTGACCAATAGCTCTTGCTGGAACGGCGCAGACAACGATGACAACAGGCAACTACAGGTTGACTGATCGCTTGCCATGCTCGTTGCATCTTCCACAGGGATGTGGGCTTAGGCAAGAAGTTGTTGGCTTTCTCTTTCCTCCTAGTGGGGGGTCCTCTGGGACGTTGCCATGGATTGTCGCATAAATTTTTTTTTCTCTGGACCTAGAGGTATTTTGATTGACAATCCAGATTCTCGCTTTGGATTGTGAAAAGAAAAGTCAACTTCAATCCAAACTGAAAATAAAGTCTGCAACTAGATAGTATAAAGAAATTAAGTTTTGGCGCAATACTTGAATAGTTGAAAATTGTTACCCATTTTTGTTTAGAAATTCATGATTTTTATTAAGTTGTTCATTTTTATAATTCTACCTGACTTCTCTCCCCCCCCCCACCCTACTCTCTCACAAAAATATCATACCATAAGAATTTTGGGACTTAATCAAGGAAAACAACATCAAATATTGAAGACAAAATTAGAAAAAAAGATAAATGAACTAGTCATATAATATATTAGAAAAATAGATTTCTCTTTTCTGGAATAACACAAAATGTAAACATAATGCAAGAATTTGTATTTTTCTTAAAATCTTAAAATCGATAATCCTAGATTGAAATAGGGCTGTCACTTTTACGATTCAAACCAAAATCTAATGGTCGGTTTGTGAATCGCAATCAAAATCCATGATTATATTGTAAATAGAAATTGAATTGTCAAGGAGGATGAGCCTAGAGAATCAGTCAATCTGAATTGTCGAGACCTTAGATTCAGAGATATACCTTATCCTCTATAAGGCTGGAATTTGTTATCTTTCCTATAAGGCTGATAATAATAATAATGATAGTTTGTTTAAGACCCATACACTTAGGAGAAGCAAAGTGAAATTAAAAGAGAAAAAAAAATAGCAACACTATGAATGAACAAACTTAGGTAGTAGAGCTTACTAACAGCCACTGTCATAAAGTGTTTTAGGCTTACTTTTAATATCTGATGCCTTATACTAAAGAAAACGGGGAACCTATAAAAGTTAGATATTCGAAGAATTAATATGGGGAGATATGAATTAAAAACTACTTTGCGCCACTTACAGCGCCGTATATGGCGACTTCATTAAAAAAATCGAAGATAAATGGATAACTGATTTAATGAAATTGTAATTTTATAGGATAATTACTCTGTACCCATTGAAATACTTTTTTCGAGTCAAAATCCAGTCTGCGTAAATTAGACTTAGCTTAGCTTAAGAAAGTCTTGAGGGGTAAGTAAGCTAGTGGGTCTTCTGGCAACAAAATTCTGCTTTCTTTACTCTCACTTACGTTTAAAATGCCTGGAAAGGTCAGTATGCAAAAATTTAGGTTAGACTAAAAAGGAACAAACTGCCTAACGCTAGATGGCGTTTTTATTTTTGCTTTTCGACACTAGCGCCAGTTTCTACTCTTATAAGTTTCCCGTACTATTTGCCTTATAATCAGTGATGAGTTTTTTATTTTAGGTCGATAAAGTAAAAATCGTAAACAATGCCACGTGAGGCGTCTCAATATTGTGAAACTTTGACAAAGGGAATGGACCGACCGGGGACAAAACAGCTTGATCACAGGCAGTTAAAAATTTTTCATAAAATATTCTGATTATATTCATCTTGATATCTCTGTGGTAGCACAGTGGGCAGGTGCTCTCTTGGCAATACGGGGCTCAGGGATTGACCCCCCGCTCCACCAAG
Organism: Artemia sp. Kazakhstan ARC1039; assembly: GCA_029168905.1. Classification (NCBI taxonomy): domain Eukaryota; kingdom Metazoa; phylum Arthropoda; class Branchiopoda; order Anostraca; family Artemiidae; genus Artemia; species Artemia sp. Kazakhstan ARC1039. The sequence continues at coordinate 21,076 of JAQQPU010008310.1, read as the reverse complement.
GATGGGAGACAACTTTGCTATATGTCCCTGTAAAAAAAAACAGTAACTGAAACGTGGACTCGTTGCTCTATGCGGCAGCAATGGCTCTAGAAGGTCTTTGTCCTTTTATATTTATCTTAATTGGTAAATATTTTTGAACAACTGACTTGGATCTTTTTCGTGAATCATCTACAAGCTTATTACGCATACTTATCTTGCGTAAACAAATGGTGATTTTTCATTAGTTTAGGGTGGAATCTAAAATTAATATTTGCAAACATTCAGAAAGGCTACTGTATTGCAAAAGTTCGTCATAATTAATTCGCAAGTTTAGGAGAGTCTTGTTTAACTAAAAAGTTTGGAATTTGGTGTAAACTTTTGCTGTTGCAATTGTTTATTAATATATGAATGATGAAAGCTAAGGAGATTTGGTTGACACACAAAAGGCCGTGCCCAGGATTTTTTTTCGGAGGGAGTTTTACTCAAAGATTTTTTTCGGGGGGGGGGGGTACACAAAAAAAAACACACAAAACAAAAAAAAAATTTTTTTATATCCCTTTTTTTTACATTTTTTTCCCGACCCAAACAAACCTTCGGGGGGGGGGGGGTTGAAATCTCCTAACCCCCCTCTGGGTACGGCCTTGGGCACACACAACAAGGACTGCAACTCAAAAGTTCATTTCTTAGGGTTTTGTAACCTTCCCTATGGAACAGAATATGATTCTTAAAAAATTTTGTTTTAGCCCAAATGGTTTTACTAAGAATATCTTACATTTTCTATTAAAGTCGCCTGTTTTGTATTTGTTGAAGCCCCTCTCATCCCGAAAAATTATCGCGTTCGTACGCATATGTGTTTTTACTTGGCGAAATTCTTTTCATTCCTCAAAATTTATATAATTTTGTTTTCGTTAGTGATTGTACTCTAAAAAAAGAATAAGCTGCAGTTTCTTTAAATTTTTAGGAGTTCCTCGTATTTTGGAGAGAAAAAAAAACAACTAAAAAGCCCAACAAATTATTACGCAGAAACCGTGTGTGCTAGGAAAAATCTAATGTTATTTACATTGCTGTATTTAATTGCATTACTTGCATTTATAAGTCCCGAATATTCATGTTACGTAGGTAATTTCAAAGACCACACTGTCTTTCCATAACGATAACTGACAGTTCGAATAGGGATAAATCCTTTTGATAGACAGTGAAAAAACGGTCTAAAAAATTCTAGATATATCGATTCCATGTTCAGTAATCGTCATCAATAGTATTTCTACTGATAACGACCACTGTACATGTGATCGAAACATGTAGAATTTTTTTCTGATTGTTATTTCACCGTCTATTAAAAGGATTTATCACTATTCGAACTGTTATTTAATATTCATATTTCGAAAAAAATTGAATTTTTTCTGTAGAATTATATGAACACTGAAAACGTTTAAAAAAAATCTTAGGTAATTTCTAAATTCGAAAAAAATTGCATTTGAAGCACAATGTAATTTCCTTGTGCCAAAAACCGTGTTTTCGGTGTTATTGAAAAAGACCCTGTAGTAAAAATCAAAATTTATGCTATTAAAGATTCATTAATAAATAAAATAAGAAGAATTCATGAATTAGTAATTTATGCTAAACGTTTTTTTTTTACATAACTTGCCTGTATCGCTGTTTCTTTTTGTTTATAGACGAAAACTTAGAATTGATTCATGATCGACCATTTTTGTTGTCTATGGCAAATCGAGGGAAAAACACAAATGGATCTCAATTTTTTGTGTAAGTGTTTTTTTTTCTCAGTTTTCCATGTTGCTGCTGCTAAATGTTACTAATCTCTTAAGTTTTTTTTTGCTTTAATATCTTTTTTGCTTTTTTTAGGCTGCAAAAGGAATCGAACTTCGCTTTGGTAGTCGGATTTCATATCGCCTAATGAGTAAAATGTTTTCATGCAGCGAATTTTTCTTTGCTTCTTTTTCGGATCAGAGTTGTAAAAAAAAGTTTATGCCGGTAATATTTTATTTTCTAACAAATAAAAAAAAACTATTTATGCACAGAAAAAAATATGCTATTGACGTGCTTTTTTAGATAATTATTTAAATCAGTTTTTTTCAAGAATTCTAAGAAAACTTGAGAGATATTTCGCTATCTCTAAGAAATTTCGCTGTCTCTTTCGCTGTAATTCTAAGAAAACTCTTCAAATCTCTTATCATTTTTTTGCTTTAATGTCAGGCTGTAACCGAATTTTGCTTTTGTAGCCAGATTTCAAATCGTCTAATGAAGAAAAAGTCTTCATGTGGGTGACTTCTTCTTTGCTGCTTTTTCGGATCAGAGTTGTAAATAAATATACTATGCCCGTAATATTGTATTTAAAACAAATAGAAACCCCCTGTTTGTGCACAGAAAAAAAAATATACTATTGATATGCTTTTTTATATAGTTATTTAGATCATTTTTTTCAAAAATTCTAAGAAAAGTTGAGAGAAATTTCGCCGTCAATCACCTCTAACTCTTCAAATCCCTTATTAGAGTTGTAATTAAATATTTTATGCCCGTAACATTGTATTTAAAATAAATAAAAAACCCATGTTTGTGCACAGAAAAAAAAACTATTGACATGCTTTTTTAGATAGTTATTTAAATCATTTTTTTCAAACATTCTAAGAAAAGTTGAGAGAAATTTCGCTGTCAATCACCTCTAACTCTTCAAATCCCTTATCAATTTTTTGCTTTAATGTCAAGCTGTAACAGAGTCGAATTTTTGTAGCCGGGTTTCATACCGTCTAATGAAGAAAAAGTCTTTATGCGGGTGACTTCTTCTTTGCTTCTTTTTCGGATCAGAGTTGTAAATAAATATTTTATGCCCGTATTATTGTATTTAAAATATTTGAAAACCCCCTGTTTGTGCACAGAAAAAAAAATATTATTGACATGCTTTTTTAGATAGTTATTTAAATCAGTTTGTTTTTTCAAGAATTCTAAGAAAACTTGAGATAAATTTCGCTTTCAATCACCTCTTTTTTTAAAAATTCTAGAAAAACTTGAGAGAAACTTGGCTTTCAATCACCTGTAACACTTCAAATCTCTTATCAATTTTTTGCTTTGATGTCAGGCTGTAAAAGCGTCGAATTTCGCTTTGGTGGCCGGATATTATATCGTCTAATGAAGAAAAAGTCTTCATGCGGACGACTTTTTCTTTTACTTCTGTTCCGGATCAGAGTTGGAAAAAAAGTATTTTTTTTGTCTTTAATATTATATTTAAAACAAAACCCTCCTGTTTATACTCAGGAAAAAATATTCTATTTACATGGTTTTTGAATAGTTATTCAAATGATTTTTATATATATAAAAATTCTAGAAAAACTTAAGAAATTTCGCTTTTAATCACCCATAATAGTTTGAGTCGCATATTCAAATTCTTCGGAGCATAATTTTGTAAAACAAAGCTTTAATGCTAGACGTTTTTCGTCTAGCATTCGTTTTTAATGCATTCGTCTAGCATTCGTTTTTCGTCTTTAATGCAGACGTTTTTCGTCTTTAATGCAGACGTTTTTCGTCTTTAATGCAGACGTTTTTCGTCGATATATTCGTTTTATTCGGAAATTATCTGCTTCAGATTTTTCAACAACTTTAAGTTTATTTTCTTTATTTAAAGTTTCTGTTCTGAGATGATAGAGAAGTTTATAAAAGAATATTTTACATTATTGGGCCAGATGATATTTTTTTAAGCAATCATGGGGAATGATTCTGATGAAAAAACTGTGTTAGATCTGACTTTTGAATTTTTGGACTCTGAAGATTAAGTATTATTTTTAATCCAACGTCGATGCATCTAGGCCACATTTTATGTTTCAAAAGGGAAAAATTGTTTTTGAAATAGAACATGCTTTGTGATATTTCTCTCCTTTTTTTCATTGTTCCATGCCAAATAGTAGGATTTTGACTTCCTTTTATTTGGCCTTCTATTTGTTTTGAAATAGACCATATTAGGTGATATTTTTCTCTTTTCTTTCACTTATTGCATGTCAAAAGGGAGTCTAACTTTGACTCCCATTTATGTGGAGTTATATTTATAGACCACATTTTATGTTTCAAAAAGAAAGTGTTGCTTTTGGAACAGAACATATTGTCTGATATTTTTCTCTCCTTTTTTTCACTTATTTCATGCCAAAAGGGAGTCAGACTTTGACTCCCTTTTATGTGGAATTGTATTTATAGGCCATATTTTATGTTTCAAAAAGAAAGTTTTGTTTTTAAAACAGAATATGTTATGTGAATCTTTTTTCTCATTTTTCACTCATCCAATGCAAAAAGGGAGTCAGACTTTGACTCCCATTTGAATTTTTTGGGAAGCATCATTTAAAGCTTTCTTTTAGAATACAAAGCTTATTTATTTGAACGGAAATTTGGAGACCTAGTGCCTTTTTGAGTGGAAAAAAGAGAGCATGCTACAGCAAAAGGCTAATTTCGCCACTGCAAAGAGCTGATTTCTGGCATTTGCCCTGCACAACAGCAATTTTGGCACGAATATTACCGAGATGCTCTTTCGCAGAAATAACGAGAAGTAACGACATGGTGTTTATAATTTCCCAATCTCAGAGGTTCAGATTCTGGTTCCAATGTGGTGCGGGGTAAAAAATTCGTCCCTAATCCTACATACAGTATAAAAATTAAACTGATATTATGGACTGTTTTGTTGCTCACCAGCTATTAGGTTAGAAGCCAGATCACTTTGCATTTTTTTTTTCATAATATCATAACGTGTTTAAAAACGCGTTGCCCCCTCATATGGCAACCATGATGAGGGTACTTGAGGCTTAAAAACACATTTTTAGGACATATTTATTTATTTTTTTAAAGACAATATGCCATAATTCCCTCTTCTCTTTTCATGGCTCACAATTTTCAGAGTAGATTACCAGACATGTTCCAAGCTAAGAGTGCACTTGAGATCACGTTGTTACAAATAATGAAAATAGACATGGATGCTTTTGTGTTTACTGTACGCCCAAGGCTCCCAATAATTTGGCAAAGTTTCAATTATGAGTTGTAACAAAATCTACCAGCCGCATTTTAAACTTTCCAATGAAAGGTGCTCTGGATGAATTGGATGAACGTATGGATTCTACATCAAACCTCCTCACAAACAAACATCAAACCTCTTCTTATGGATGAATAAGGGATGCAACGTGCGTATGTCGGCTGATGGGTGGACAGCCCTCATCTTGCTACGAAAACGATACTTATAGGAAAATTGAATTTTTGTTTTCAAAGCAAATATAAATATTTTTTTTTCAAATTAAATATTTTTTGTTAGTATGGTGATCCAAAAGTTGAACTTTAATGCAAAGACCGGGAATACAGGGAATAATAGTCCGCTTCATAGCTAAGATAACCCTGCATACGGTGTTAAAAATGAAAAGAAATTAAATAGAAAAATTGTTTTTTACAATTGAAAGTAAAGAGCAACATTAAAACTTAGAATTAATAAAAAATATTATGTTAAAAGGGGTACTTGCTCTCCTCAGCCCTCGTTCTTGACGCTAAAGTTTGAATTTTCCCGAGTACTTCAAAAACACATGCTCTAACACGGGTAATGGAAGTAGGATCGAAAGTTTTTTTTTTGTTCACTTTTTAGTCTACAAATCTATCCTATTAGCTAGTTGGAATTTTTGTGGGCCAACAATATCGGTAGAATAATTCTATAGACGGTAGATTTTTTTTATGTTTTAATTTTCTTTATGTGTGATCATTAACATTAACATCTAAAAGCCTTACCCTTTGCAAGACGTTTGTCCACTAGCCATGCTAATTTGTCGGCTGACTTTAATTTTTGGCAATCAATTTTCGCCAACATCAAGTGTGCCGAAAATATAGTTAGAAAATAGGCCTATAGATTAAAGACTTTTTTGTATAAAAGAAAAAATTATTGATAGCCAAAAGCCTAGAACTCTGTGAGACACCTGTCAGCAAGCTAATCCAAAAACTGAGGAGCATGTAAAAAAAAAGAAATGTAGCTTTTATTATACAACCAAGTAAATAATTAATTATTGACTTATAGGCTATACAAAAGTCTGTGTGTCGAAAGCTTGGAATACCGGGCGTTGTTATATGGGCCTCTTTTTGTGGGAAGGGGCTTGAGAAATCTCATCAATTCTACTTCTAGTTCATTGTCCTTCTATATTTCATTTGAAACATTCAAAGGGACTTTTCGTGATTTGAAGCAATTCTTATGTGTTCTCATTGTAGTACTACAGAAGTGGCACCACACCTTGACGGGTAAGTTTCTTTCTTCTTTATTTTTTTTTTTAATGTTATGGTTACTACATACATGCTACATACGTACAAAAAGATAATTACATCAAGAGATACACAAAAAGAATTGATGGCAATTAGTTTTGTGATATGTACTGTAGTGGTATATACTACAGCAATAATACTAGGCCTGCTACTACTAACAACTCACCGCAGCACTAAACCGCCTGAGGCTAAATCAGCTACGCACGCTCCTCTCCATTCCAATCTGTTCAAAGCTACCCTCCCAAGAAGTTCCCATTTCCCTTAAATCCTTCCTTACGACTTTCTCACACTCCATTGCGAGACGATCTGCTTTTTGTTTGGCTCAGGAGGGTTCACCAAAAAGGACAATCTTTGGCAATTTGTCATCCTTCATCCACAGAACGTGTTCTAGTCATCTTAAATTTTTCCTCATTATAATCCTAGATTGTGGGATTGAACCACATTGTTCGTACAGATTACTGTTTGAGATACGATCAATCAGTCGGGTACCCAAAACAATCCGTAGTTAATATCTCTAGTCAACATCTAGCAATTCCTTTTTCGTATTTTGAAGCGCCCACGCTTCATAACCAAACTTGGCTACTGTCATTACTGTAGCTTCCAATGTTCTCATTTTGGCCCGCAGACTTATCTTCTTATTTTCAAAACTTTTTTTTATTATAAAAAAAAAAAACAGTTTGGAATGGACCTGTAAATATAGAATCTCTGCCTTTCTAGACTTACACAGAATATGAAAGACTGTGTAAGTGCTGCCTTTGATATTGCGGGTTCTATGTATTATTGTTTTTCAACAGGCCACTTTATATGGAAGGGGTTGTTGGAGAAACGTCTCCGCTCATTTCACTACTTCAAGATTTACATTGATTACAAGGTTAAAATGATTCAAGTGATTACATTGATACTTTGCAATTTAGTAATTTTCCAAGAGGGAGTAAAAGAAACATGCCTCAAATGACTAAACGAAAATTGTGATTATAAAAAAAAGTCAACCTAACTATAGTACATAAATCTAGAAGACAAGGAAGAATCCAATACAAGCTCTGATTTTAACTGAATAGATGGAGCTATTTTTATCAAAGCAATTCTAAAAACTGTCGACCTGGCTGATGTATATCAGTATATACCTTAGACCCAGTTTTTTAATTTCTATGAAAGGTCCTTCACATCAATATAAAGGGAAATGAGTCTAGTTCCCATGTCTTAGGATAGGATTAGAACAGTGGGATGCTGGTAATAGGCTAATTTAGGTAATTTTAGCATAATTTTAGTAATTCTACAACAGTGCGATTTCTCTGTTAAGGAACAAATTGTGGATCTAGGATGTATTAATCTGCAAAATCATCTTTGTTTTTGTCATGAATCTGTATAATATTCTACAATCTATACACATGTATTTTTGTTTAGTTACTTTTTTAAAATTATTTACAATGCTTTTATTATAAATTTTCATTTATTAAATTGTTTTTGTAATATTCTTTATGTTTATATATATATATATTT